>BMAW01070718.1:0-10775 GCA_019974015.1 Nephila pilipes | reverse complement strand
AAATTGATTTTTCATATTTACTTTTCAGTTATAGTTTTTAATAATGGATGTTGAATATATTTGGATAGATGGAATACCTACTCCTTTCAAAGTTTTTAAAATTCTTGGCGACGGAGCATGTTTATTTTCGTCTCTGTCTTTGCTGGTGTTCGGTGACATATCGATGGCGTATAAAATGAGAAATATTATCGTTTCTCACATGTTTAACAACTGGTATCGGTTTAAATGCTACACTCAAATGCTATCTGGCGCTCCTTATAATACTAACGATTTATATTTTACCGAAAGATGTAAACCAAACACGTATGGATCTATTTGCGAAATTATGGCGGTGGCAGAGCTATTTCCCTATCAGTTCGAAGTGTATCAAGGCGTCTGCCTTATAGCTTCTGTTGGTGAAACAATTCAGAGAAAAAAAAAGATTACGTTTTACGGGAAACTATAATCATGGACATTTTGATGTTTATATTGAAATAGTTGGATTGACAAATAGAAGTAAAGTTAATCTTGGTGATGATAATGTGAAACAAAATGAAGAAAATGTGTCATCTTTAGTGTTTCAGCCTCAAGAAAATGTATCTATGCTACTTTCAAAGACTCAATCAATATCTAACACTAATTTATCAAGTTCAAGTGAATCGATTATTAATGATATAATATATCTTCAATTAAATAAAGGTAAAAAAAAAAAGAGGAAAATATTCGCAAATTCAATTAGATATGATCAACTAAGACACGCTGCTGAAAGTATACTCAAAGTCATCTTGAAATACATAGAGAAGCTGCTTCAAAATATACTAAAAGCCATCCTGAAGTACATAGAGCAGCAGTACGAAAATACTTTTTTAATACCCCCCCTGTGAATCAGGCAGCTGTAATTAAATGCAATGAAAAAAGATCAAAAGTTAAATTAGTGCCTTGGACTTTTAAAGCTTTGGTTTTAAATATATATAACAGATATTGACTATTCAAATGATAAAATTGCCAGTATCGGAAAAAGTTTGTCCTGTTTGAGGTGCCATGCTTTAAAATTGATAGAAGAACCTCCAGGAATGTGCTGCAGCGGTGATCAAGTCCAAATTCCTGCTATTAGATCCTATCCTGAACCTTTGAATAGTCTTCTTAACCATAAGGATCACCTTTCAGAACATTTTCTTTCTATAATTATTTTGAACCACGGTCAAGTGACGAGGACGACAACTGTGCTGGCACCCCTCTCTCCTAACATCCACACCACACCACGGGAAGACTTTGGGTCCCGACAGATTTAACGTGCATCAGCCTCGGCTTCACGGCGGGTCTTTGGCGGCCAAGGATCGAACCCGCGACTGAACGAAAACCGCCGGCCACGAATACGAAACCTTTCCCACTAGGCAACCTAAAGCTTGGTACGTCAATAATGTTGTTGCGTAATTTAAATCCTCCTAAATTATGTAACAGCACCAGACTCAAAGTGAAAACTCTAAAAAAAAAAACGTTATAGAAGCGACTATTTTTACAGGAAAGTATGAGGGTGAAAATATATTCATTCCAAGAATACCATTAATTCCATCAGATTATCATTTTGAATTTAAGCGTTTGCAGTTTCCAGTTAGACTTTGCTTTGCGATGACTATCAATAAAGCACAAGGGCAGAGTTTAAAATTAGCTGGTGTAGATTTACAAAGTGTCTGTTATTCACATAGTCAGTTTTACATGGCATGTTCAAGAGTTTGTTCACGTGAAAATCTAATCAACCGTCAACCAGAAAAACGAACGAAGAATGTTGTCTACAGAGATGTTTTGGAAATGTAGGCATATTACTTCATATTTTTCTAATATTTAACTATTTCTAAAATTACAATAAGATAAAATAATAATGAATGTAATAATTAAGATAAATAAATTGATATAATAAAAAATAAAAATGTAGTTGTCACTCTCAAAAATTGCCATGCATTCAAAATAAAGACAATAGAAATGTAATACACAAAAAAAAATTGTTTCAACAGGTTTAAAAAATAAAAAAATATATAAAAAATGTATTTTTATTTTTATGTTGGCAATTTTTACATGGTTTTGGCCTACTGGAGACCCGCCATGTAGAATAATGGGAACACATCGCACTACACAGTACCTCACCGGTGATGCGGAATTCTGTTCAACGACAGATTTACGGACTAAATTACATTTTTATTGATGAACTATTAACACTTAAATACTTTTTTCATATTTTTGAAAGTCGTGAATAACCATTATTACAGACAATCAATTTCTAAAATTTTTAAATTCAGATTATAATTAAATTGAAAAATTTCTTGATATTTTACGTATAGGTTCCAAAATATAATATTATCGTCTGCCCAGCGAAGCGGGCGGGTATCAGCTAGTGATATTATACAAGCCACTCTTAGTGTAATGTAAAATTAAAAAAAAAAAAAAAACTTTTATGTATTTTTAAAAAAATCTTTATTTTTCTTATTAATATAGCAGAATTAAAATAACTCTCTAAATTTTACATCAAGGTAAAAATGGCTGTATATTTATATATAAAAAAGAAAGACAATTGCTGATTAATTATTTGTATTTAAAATTGCCTTTCCAAAAAAATTAATTTAATGTACCTATAGTTTGTGATATTTAAAATCGAAAAATTTTTGACTTTGATTATTAATTTGATCATGAATGCTATAATATATATTTTTTGCTCCTTCTCTTTCAGCTAATTCACTGAGACTTTCAAAAACGGAAGCTACTCAAACAGATGAACTGATGAAAATACGATCGATGATTGAAGATAGATGTATTTCTCCTAAGAGTGTCAGAGAACGTGTAAATGACTTGAATCTATCTGAACGTTTAAGGAAAAATAGCATTCCTGTTTCTCCTGAGATCAAACCTCACAGTTTTCATGGCAGCCCCTGGAGTTCACCTTTGGGATGTGCCAAGTACTTGAGTGTGTCATGTGAAAATATTAGTACAAGACAATGTCCCTCTCCAGATTTCAAAGAGAAGAGCAAACTTGCTGCTTCCCAGGGTACACTAGATGTAGAGCTTCAGTCAAAATTATCAAAATTAAAGCTAAGTGAAAGCATTTCTCAACAAATGTTACCCTTTCAAGAGGATGTAATGACTTTGAAAACTTTAAGCAACTTACAAAAAACCCCTGAAAAGATGACGACATTTGAAATAAAAAATTTGGTTCATCTTTTGCAATCAGTGAATGAAGAAATTGTAATCAAGACTTTATATACTATTTCAAACTGTGCAGCTTTTACAGCTAATCAGGTGTGTTTATTTTTATTTATGTTACTGAAATATAAGTAATAATACATAGAATTTTTTCACGTATGAAATTTCTTATGTTGTTGTGCAAATTGTTTGCCTTATACAAAATAATGCTGAATTTTTATTGATCTCCAGATTATTAAATGAAAAATATTTATAAATTTTTGTAGTTTTCTAAAAAAAATTGCATATCTTCCAATTAGTATACATTTTTCTGTTTAATACTCAATATTTTACATTTTAAACAACAGTATTATTTTATGGAAGGATTGAAAAATTAGAATTATAAACATATCTAATTATATTTTAAGTGATATTTATCTCTATATATTTTAAAGCAAAACAGTTTTAATTGAAAGCCTGTTGCATAATCTTAGAGAAAATCCATTACAGAAAATGTATTTAGCAAAATTTGCATGCAAGAGAAAATTTGATGAGAGGAGAACAAATTTGGTCATATATGAAAGAGAAGCGGGAGAGAGGGACCTTTTTTCCTCCTATTGATTTAATATTTATTATTTTTACTAAAAAAAACCTTTTGTTTTTGTCTAATTAAATTATGAAATCATTCATATAAATAGTAAATTAAAATTTTTGGTAAATTCCTAAATTAGCGTACTTCTTGGCGCGTTTTTAAAATCGCGCCAAATGCGGAATTCTCAAAGTCTTAAGTCGGAATCAAGATGGCGTTTCGACCGTTGGACAAAAAACACGTTAACTGTGAAATATAGAAAAACATGAGCCGAAGCGGTAGAAATGTTAAAGAAACGGCGAAATTTTATCCGATTGACAAAAAACGTATTAAATCAGCGTTTTGTGGCTAACATTAAAATAAGAAATAGGGTAGATCTTAATTTTACTTAAAACAATAAAACTTAGATAAATATATTTAAGATTGTATAAAATAAATAAGATTTTTTTTTTAATAAATATACTTATATATAACATAACAACGAAATGTTGAAAAAAGGTAAGAAAATACGGTTAAATTATGACCGAAAGACAAAAAAACGCAGTAAATCAGCATTTGTGGAAGACATGAAAATAATTTTAAAAAACGTGAAAAAAGCACTAACCTTATGATGGAGGGATGTTTGTGATCAGGCGGGTAAATTATGACAATCACGTGAAGGAAATCTCTAAACGTATCATCATTCACAATGCTTTCTTCGGCAGTAATTAAATTAGTAATAAATTAAAAAGTAAAATAATTAAGTAATATAACTAAATAAATTTAAAAGTAATATAATTAAGTAGTATAACTAATAAATAATATAATATTAATAAGAAATATAATATATAGATAATATAGAATTAGAATAAATCAAATATAAATAGTGTAATATAATAAAAATAATAATTAATAATAAAATAAAAATTAAATTTAATAACAATTAAAATAAATCAAAGATAAATAGTATAATATTATATAATTGAGAATTAAAATTCAAATATATATAGTATAATATAATATAAATAAGAAGTAAAATTGAAATATATATAGTATAATATAAATAAGAATTAAAATATATATAATATAGCCTAGGCTAAAAATTAAATAATATATAAAATAAATAAGAATTAAAATATATATAGTATAATATAATATAAATAAGAATTAGAATAAATCAATCGTCAGAATAGAAACGAGATCCCCTTTCATAGTAGGGTTACCACAAAAATACGATTCTTTCGATTTTACGACTTTCTGGAACTTTTCTGGCTGGGTTACCAGATTGGCAATTTATCGCCAATTCGAATTTTTCTCAGTCGCCAAAAGTACGCTAATTTAAGATCCACCCAAATTTTTTAATCTGAATTTTTTTTTTTGTCTGCTTTTTGTAGATGCTGCAAATTAAATTATTAACTTACAACTTTTGCCTCTAACAAACTGTTTGAAACTTTAATATTATTAAACTTTATTAAACTTTGATATTACTTTCAGTGTAATGGAACATTCTAACATAATATGCAATTGTAATAATGTAATGTAAGCAGGAATTTTTTTTCAATAATATATTTCATAGAGTGTTTGATTCTGTCTCCTTAAAATAAAATCTGCTTACATTTGGAACTTGTGATGGGATTTCTTTTTTTTTTTTTCCTTCCCTACTGGCTGGGTGACATTGTTTCTTCAAATATATTGGAACATATTGTGGAGTGGACAATCAAAAGTTTTATTGTATTCCCTCCCTCTTTTTTTAAATATTATACTGATGTTGTCTTTGTTAAATGTCAAAGAAAGGTTTTATTTCATTTAGGCTTCTGTGAAGTTTCCTAAAACCATATGCCATTTAATGAAATCGATTATGTCTTGTAATTATGGCAAATAGCAAAAAATGCATACTTCCTCTACTGGCAGAATACCACATCATTTAATGACACTATCTATTTTTGTTAAAATATCACATCTTTTATCAACTTTCAATTTATGGTGGAATATTGCATCATTTGGTGATATTTTTCAGGTTTGATGAAAATGGTCAACAGGATTTTTTTCAAGAATCAAAAATGATTATGAATTAACACATCAATCAATAACTCCCGAGACTAACCCAGAGATGGCGCTCGTAGTAAACCAGTAACCAGGTCTTTCTAGAGTTTTAACCTTTGCTTGAAACGTGTCAAAATTTTAAGTCGATCGAACCAGAAACAGCTGAGTTATCGAGGTTGGAGTAAAGTCGTTTTGTAGTTTGTTTAAAAAATGGAAAAAACCGAGTTTCGTGTTCTGATAAAACATTGTTTTTTAATGGGTAAAAACACTGTGCAAGCGAAACAATGGATTGAAAAATGTTACCCGGACTCTTGTTCATCAAAAGCATCGATTTGTCGGTGGTTTGCCGAGTTTAAACGTGGTCGTACCGACACAAATGACGCGGAACGCTCGGGTAGACCTGTGGAAGCCGTTACACCTGAAAATGTGAGTGAAGTGAAAAAAATTATAATGAAAGATCGTAAAGTGAAGCTCCGTGAGATTGCTGAGATGACACAGATATCATATGGAAGTGTATTTACTATCCTTCATGAAAAAGGTTTTTTCCAAGGGGGTGCCGCGATTGCTTTCGATGGAACAAAAACAGCAACGAGTCGATGATTCAGAAAGCTGTTTATCGCTATTTACTCGCAACAAAAAAGATTTCTTGCGAAAAAAAAAAAAAGGAAAAAAAAGATTTGGAAAAGCGTTGGAACAGGTCACCTAAGGTGATTAACAAAAGGTGTTATGTTGATGAATAAAAAAAAAATTTGCAAAAAAATGTTGTTTTCAATGTTAGTCTCGGGAGTTATTGATTGATGTGTTAGTTATACTTTAATCTCTTAAAAGTATTTAGCTCCATTTCTTTTTCATTTTCTGTTTTAGCAAATTTTATTTGGGCATTTTTTTTTTTTTTGAAAGTACCAGGTTTTGTGTGTGTGTTGGGACAATTCAACATCCATTAATCAACATTTAACAAGAGAAACATTTGCATTTAAATTTACTTGATTAATTTTATAAGTTTTTTGAGTTGCTGTTTTTATGAGGATCAGGGACTGAAGCATTTTTTATAATTCTATCAATTTGATTTGAAGTTCTTTTAAGTCGACCACATCTTGACTTATTAAAAACATTACCTTGTTGCTTAACATAATGGAACTGAAGAATAAATCATGATGGAATTTACTGGCTGAGATAGAAAATGGCAAATTTCTTTAAAAACATGATGTAACATAATAGAACATTGCTCACTATAAAGTTGTAGTTAAACAACATAAATAAAACCAAACCAAGCACCTCCTTTAAATTATGTCACACTAGAAGGAACACGAGGATAACTCCAGACCTCTTACCTCCCTCTCCTTCCACAAACGCCAACAGAAGGACTTAGAGCATCAGCCCTGGCAACACAGTGGGTCTTTAGTGTATAAAGGCTCGAACCCACGAAACCCGCCGTCTGCGATCATGACCATTAGGCTACCGCGGCCACAAAAAAGATGAGTGTCAAAAATTGTTAACCAGAAGGTAGAATATAAGAATTAGTCATTTTAATTTTTATATTTCTTATAAAAGTTATCCCTTTATTGATGTTTATTGTCAAAACAATACCTACAACCGTCAATTCAGCCCTAATTTATTAATGATTCTTGGATTAATTACGCACAGTTAAAAAACACCTTAGTTTAAGTTTTACTAGATATTAAATTTTTTTTAATTAAATAAATATTCTTACTCTTGATTGAAAAAAACATCTTTTACTTACTTTTTATTAATATGCTGCAATAACGGCAATTTAAATATGAAAGATTTTGTAAATCATGTTTCAAACTCATTTTCAAGGTGGTTTTTATGCTATTAACTTTTCTTTACATTGAATCATTACAGGAAAAAATCAACCCAAAAAGAGTGGTTAAAATTCTTTACATGGCATATTAAAAACATAGATCGCAATATTTTTCAATTAATCCAATGCAAGAATCATTACAAAACATTTACTTTCATATTCTTAATATAAGTAGAAGAAACATATTTTTTTTTACATTAGATTAACAGAAATTTTTTAACTAATGCTGCTAATCTTAATGAAAAATAAGAAGCTGCACATATAACAACCGATTTTACCTAATGACTAAACATCAAAACTTTTAATTTTATTATTTAATGATGAAAGGTAACTACTTTCACTGTACTAAATTATCAATGACACATGCAACTGGATTAAATAAATATGGAATTAAAAACAAAAATATTTAGAATTATAATTGTGTAAATTTATACATTTGGCAAAATGTAATAAACTCTTATTTTACAAAAACGGTTAAGATTTACAAATAAAAATAGTTTGAGATTCATTCATAAAAAGATGGAAACAGTCTGTAATACTTTATTATGAAAAGGCTTGAATAAAATATACAAACATAAAAATGCATAGACTTCAACTTGCACACATACAAAGCATCTAAATAAAATCACAATACTTCTTCAAATGTTAGGAAATAATAACTTTCATAAAGAGATAATTGATGCTGTAAGAAACAAAGCTAATAAATTTGACAACAAAAATACAAAGTTACAGAAATTTAAATGTTCAAATGAAATAATAGGTATTAAAAAAATCTTTACAACAAATGAAGCTAGGAAAAAATAATACATTTCACATACATATATAATTTCTTATATTTCAGTATTTTAAAAAAAATTATATATTTTAAGAGGAGAGTAAATAAACTTTTTACATCACTCTCTCAATGTTTTATTATCTTAAATTTTATATAAAAAAAACTATGATCGAGTTATTCTTCAAAATTTAAACTTCTAGTAAACTTTTATTTAAAATAATATAAGAATTATCAAATATAGAAATATATATTTTTATATTCTAACTATAATATTTTAAACAGAAAGAAAGAACAATTGTTTTTCTCCCACTTATTCAAAAATAAAAGTTATTACTGTTATTCAAATCATGAAACATTCATTTTAGATAAGTTTAGATTGATTTCTTTTTTTAAAAAAATGATAAACATTTTGTGTTTAAATTAATGTTTCGATGTCACTAAATAGAGAAAATATCTAATTGATTAACTTATTCTTCAATTCAGATTTGTTAAAATTCAATTAAAAAAGAAAGTTTAGATAAAAAAATATATTCAGTACAAATCAATTCTGATTTAAAAAAATAGATGCTTAATATTTGGTTTGCTTCATTAGAGTTTCAAGGGCTTTATTTTCCTTAAAATAATACAGAATTATATGGAACATATGTTCTGTTAATATAAAAATACAAATAAAGATTCAAAATGTATTCTGAGTTATGTTAAACATATGCGTAAATGTATTCTAATGTATGTTAAACAAAATTCTAAGATATTTTAAGAACTTAAATTATATATATATATATATTATAAAAATTTCATAGAAAAATTTTAAAAACTGAATAGTTCATTCAAAAAGTTAAAAAATTTTCAATTTTATTAATTTGCTTAGTTAATGTTGTTCACAGAATGTTTTTCAGTTTAACGTATTGATTATCCAAATATATACATCAGAATACCAATGAATATAATTAATATTAATTACATGCCTATGTATACATAAAACTTTTATTTAAAAATATCCAAAAGAAACATTTAAAATAAATGTTTCTTTAAGAAGAAGGGACACTTTCAGAATAAAAAAATGCATTTAATAAAGTCATTAAAATAATAAAAAGTTATATAAAACATTATTGACTTTCAAATCCATGCTTCAATGAAAAGCAATATACAATCTCCATAATTTTTTTTTAAAAACTTAGAAGAATAAATAATAGAGGTTCAGGAATGAGAGATAAGTTTCAAAATAATGAAATAAAAAAGAATTTTTGAAAAGAAATGCTATTAAAATACTAGATTTTTTTTTCTTTTTTTTTGATTAAAATTTTTTTTTTTTCATGTCTTGGAAGATGAAAAGAACCAAAAAAAAAAAAAAAAATTTACATAATAATAAACTAATTCAATAATTTAAATATTATTTAAGCATAAAAATACACAGGGTCAAAAGGATACACATTTATACATAATTTCTTTTAGTACATAATTCCATCATAACAACAGCTATACACATATAAATATAATTATTTCATGACATAATACTTTATTTCATTTGACATAATACTTTAAACTTGAAATCTTCACACAAATGTATTAAAAATAAAAGATCTTAACAACCATGTCTTGGAATGTAATACGTACAAAATTTTAAATCTAAGAAAATGATAAAAGTAATTATAAAAATGACAAATTCATTTTATTAATAGAAAGAATCAGATAGTGAAAAGACAAACATTTTTAGAGAATAAACAAATGTCTTTTAAAAGCAACAATTTATCAATATTTTAACTATTTGCCCCAATCAGTTTACATCATAAGGCTTTTATTAAATTTAGAAACAATCATAAAAGAAAAAGAAATTGGTGTGCACAAATTATAGTATGAAAAATTGATTCAAACAAATGTAAAATTCTAAAAATCTAACAATAATGATAAATATAATTTAACACAATCTAAAAATGTACTTGATAAGGGAAAAAAAAAAAAAGAAAAATCAAATACATTTGATATATTTATTCACTTTAAGGTCATACTAGGACAGCAGAAAAAAAAATTGCTGTTATTTTATACATTTCAACAAAGAAAAGTTATAAAACACTTTGACATAAATAAGATCTTATAAAATCAGCAACAATCAAAAAATAAAATCTGAATACACATAATACTAAATTGCAATTCCTACTGAAGCTCATACAGAGCTTTATTCACACAGCTTCATCCTTTTTTTCAGTTTCCAAGCCCTTATTTTACGACAATTAAATAACATTTCTGACATGAAATAGAAGGAAATACAACTCTGATAAAAGCAAATTTCTAATGGATCTTCAAAATCACTCATAAAAACAATTAAGAAATTCCTTACAAGCTTAAAAAAATTGATGCAGGCTTTTTGATAATGCTGAAATATGATCATTCTTTAAAAGTCACATTTTTTTTTTTTTTTT
>BMAW01070716.1:0-39649 GCA_019974015.1 Nephila pilipes | reverse complement strand
AACAAGGAAATAGTTGGAATTAATTGAAACAGAAAGATTGACGAGCAATATAAGAAAAAATGCCAATAACAAAATTTTGTAAACATGGAATTCGTTATCAGACACATTTAGCTGTTAAAAGAAGCTGGCTAGTACTATTTTAACCGTATTTTCATCTACCTATGGCTGCGAGTCATTATTTTCAGAGATAAATAACATTAAAGTCTAAGAAACCTTTTAATCGATGACATCTAAGAAAGCGTTTAATCGATTACTCCAGTTCAGCATGCATTCTGCTAAAAGTAACGTCTTATAAGTTATTTGTTATCTAATCTGCAACAACAGAAGTCACTCATGTTAATTTAATTTGAATTGCGTGTAACTGAGACATTGTAAAAAAAATTTATGTAGTAAATAAAGAGTTTTGAGTTGATAGTATTTAGCATTATTATTTTCGCAATAATCACGAAGTCAAAATTATTTGAAGGCACGTCTATGACCTCATTAAACATTTTTTTAGAAAAAAGGGCACGCATATACATAAAGGTTCGCCACCCCTGTCCTACACGATATTCGCTTTTCTTCTCACAAGAGTTGGGTAATTCTTATAAGATATCAGGTATAATTAATATCCACGAAAGCATGGATGACGGAAGGACATAGATAATTGTCGTTAGATACGAGTTGGTTAATCACAAGCGCAGGAGGCGACAGAATTCAGTGCAACGCCCAGAGTCGTCTGCAATTTGAGATCACTGTTTTAGTTCAGAGGATTCAATTCGAAAAGGCTAAAATAAACTCGACCTAGGTCCACAACAGCGATTGTGAATTGCTACTTAGCATTTTCAGTGTGTCGACGCAGAACTCTGCAACAGCCGCTTAGCTCCTACGTGAGCTGTATTCTGCCACTGGATTTCGAGTTTTGCGGTCATCAGTTTCTCGAAGGTATCCTGAGAGATGTATGTGTGTCAGGAGACCGTTGTTTACGTACTTCTTCTGAAGAACACTAGAGAGTACGTTTGGCTTGGGGAAGACTAAATGTGCCTTCTACCAGACTACATTGAAGATCCGTGCTTCGCGCAGATGATGGACATTTTTGAAGTACTTGTATCTTTGACACAATATTATCCCTTCCCCTCCAAGTCAAGTGATCATTATGGTGGTTGAATTGCAATGGTATCTAGAAGGCGTTCTTTTTGACACTCGAACACATTTGAATGTGTTTGACAAAGACTCGCTGCAGCTGTGATATACACAGAGGAGGTAGTAGATCCTAACTACTTTTCAGGTGCGCTGTTGCTCCTGGGTACCGATTAATGAATGACAACGGTATTCCGCATAAGACTTATCGATGTGGACGACGATTGCATGTTAATTTAAGATATTCACCGCGTGGAATAGCCAGATAGCACTGCAGAACTTAAACTCATTGATTATGTCTGGACCGCAATATTATGTCGCTATCTGTCTCAAAGAACCACCAATTTAAAATGCCTTGCTGCAGGAGTGTGATTGATTGCCATAATGACTTCTCAAATACTTCCTGTGCATTATGTCGTCACACTTTGTGGCTGTAAGAGGATACCATACTCCATATTAGGCATATTTTCAGTTTGATATCACAACGTGGATTTTGGGCATCCCTGCATCATTAAAAGCGTTACTAATAAGTATGATAATATGAAATGTCTTTAGAAAATTACATCGCTTTCTATGTTTTATATATATATATGTGTGTGTGTGTGTGTGTGTGTGTGTTGATTTAACTTTAATTTGTAATAGTTTCACTGAAAAATAATTTATTTTCCTAATTTTCCCCATTCTCTAACTTAAAAGTAAAACTTTAATCTTATTTCCTGATACAAATCCAAATTATCCTTTAATTCAGGGGTAGACTAAATAGTCGATATAGTATAATTATGGGTATATCCGATCTAACGGATCGATTAGGGGTCAATGAATGAATAGAATTGCTATTCAATAGTAAATTTATTGACAGTGTGTTCAATTTTCGTTTGGAATGCTCTTTGTAATAACAATATTGTAAGAAACGTTTTCTTAATAGGTTATAGCTTATTTAATTTCTCACTGCTGCATATATTTCAAATAATTATTTATCTTTTTGTACCGTTTAAAGTATGCTTGTTTCGTGATGTGATACTCATTCTCAGACTTGTGAGAAATAATTCTAGCTCCATTTTGCTGCAAGATAGCCAAGCAGTCTTTGTCGCATCATCGTTTCGTCACCCATCTCTTTTGCATAATGGCATCGACTCTGGAGAGTATCGACTTCTACGCATTCGTTGTTCATTATCAGCAGCACTTTTAAATCTGCGTTTCTTTTTCGTGGAAGTAGATTCTTTTGGCAGTACAGTAATTGTTTTATTAGAATTCTTCTTATACCGCTATGGCAGTGTCGACTTCTAAACAAAAATGCCGACAGTATACAGTGAAATATTTAAAATTTGTTTTTATGCCTTCACCAGTGAATGAAAGTACCTTCTTTGTGAAAAACTTTTAGCAATGATGCCATGATACCGGCCAAATTAAAAGATAACCTTGAGAGAACGCATTCAGATAAAAAGAATAAAATTTGGATTATCTTAAAACACTTAAAGAATCATATGCAACTCGACAAACCTTAGAATAATTTATTAGACCGTCAACTGAAATTAATAATCAAGACGGGTTAATATATTCCTGCAATATCTCTCTCAACATTGCATAAAAGAGAAAACTTTATTCAACCGGAGAAGAAATTATTATACCTCTTATTAAAGATGCTTTAGAAACTTTAGTTAAAAAAAGGTTCACTGTTTCAAGAATCCTGCTGCTGAGTGCGAATCGATGAAATGAACGAAAATGTGGAAAAATTGTGGTTGTGGATATAAGAAATTGCAAGTTTTCTATTCAACTTGAAGACGCCACTTTGGAAAGTTCTTCTCTTCTTATGTAAGATATTTTAGTAAAATAAAATGTCAGATTATAGACGAATTTTTATTAACTTAATATCTTGAAACTGACACAAAAGGAACACCACTATATCAGTGCTTAAAATAATACTAGAACAAGTATGAAATTTCAATAAATAATATAACTGCAGTAACTACAGACGGGGGGTGCCGGCTATGATAGGCCACTGAAGAGGTTTTGCAACTTAATGAAAAGTACCTGTGTGTGCGTGTTTTGGTGCACATACCATTCATTGTGTCTTACATAGAATTGTTCTAGGAGCAAACTATCCCAGTAACGATCTTCATAACACACTACAGTTGTATTCTAAATCAATTAATCAAATTAAAGCACAACCTCTTAAATCACGACTGTTTGATAAATTTTCAATAAGTACATGTTTACAAAAAATTCTGTAATTCTTATTGAAATTAATCCAGCCTTAAAAAATTACGAATTGCAAAAAGAAAAATGAGAACAATATTTCTTATTTCACCGATGTATTTGAAACGTTCTATGACATTAAAACGGGTCCCTAAGGAGAAGATATTGCATTAATTCAAGCACGGATTATTATTTTAAGCTTTCAAGTTAAATTAAACTTGCTTAAATCTTCATTGTTAAGTAAAGATTTTCAATACTTTTGAAATTTACGATAATTGGATATTGTATTACGATAATTGGATAAGTTTTTCTTATCATTTTACAGAAGGGGTCGATAAGAGAATTATAAAATTTTTGGGGGTCGATGATCAAAGAAGTTTGGCGGACACTCTGCTTTAATTTATGGAATCACGCACTCATAAAAATTTTCTGAATACACAGTTCTCAAGGTTGAAGGCCTGTAGGGATAATTTCAACTAGGTTATTAGAGGCCATGTTAATGCCTCGGAATCGCTACACCATATGCAATACGATCCATTACGTGAAAGGGAAAACTATATTGTATAAATAGAAAAGTAAGGAGAAATTCTGTCTCTTATGGTTTTATCTCTTCGGCCGTGATGGTCGAATCTGCGCTGTCCTTCTCCGCAAAATGTCTCACTGTAACTCATGAAATCCGACGACATTAATAATCTGTTTGTAAAATTGCTTCTCTCTCATCAAAATGAATAAATAGACTTATTTTCAATATGATGCTATCATTGCAGCCATTAACTCTTATGCCATTTTTAATCTTCTATCAAATTTAGTTTCATTTTAATTGTTAGCCAGCAGGATGAGTGTGCATTACTGACTGGAGGAACCTTAAATTAATATTTCGAAAGAGAGACGAGAAGCTTGTTGTTCACTTCAACCGTTACCATTGGATTTCGATCAATTTTCCGGGCAATTACAAAATAAGTTGGAACTCATGACAACGTTGACGTTGTTATGCTGTTAGCAATCATCAAAAATTATTTACATATCTTTTCACTTAAGTTCAGATCACAAAAAAAAGAAGTTCTGCATCATTTCGTGCGACCATAGCAACCAGTTAATTAGCCGTTTCTTTTGTTCGATCAGCATTTTTTCCAGATGAAAGTCGTTCTGCGTCAACAAGTTTCGTTTCAATAGGATCCTGCTTCATTCTGTGTTATTTTAAAATGCATCATCTAACATCAGTTTTCGGAGCATGTGCAAGCCTATCCTAAAACATTCTGAACTATACATGTGAACTGAATCCTAGCATGCATTGTGACGTCTATGTGATATATATTCAACAAAATTTTTCTTAATTGAATACGAGCTTTAAAATTATTTATCTGAAATTCCGAACTGGACTGTCTCTTCGTTCTTCTGAATAGAAACTCTTCAAACTTCAAGATCCTATTACTTGTTCCTTAGAATTCTATCTATTATACATTATTTTATTAAATTTATTTTAATCCTATTAAACACTATGGAATATACATTGCAGCAAAAGCAATAGAAATTTATAAGATGAAACTTGTATACTTAATGGCATACTTAGTTTGTGTTTTAACACGTATTTTTTTAATTTTTTTATACAAAACATAAGTCTTTTCTCTCGCTAATCTTATGAACTCTGCGAAGTATATTTCAGTTTTTATTCTTTTTTATTTTTAAAGGACTTGATTTTTTTTATATAATTAAATATTTTAATTCGTTTATATGTTTAAAACACGAAATTTCATCTACTTACTATTGTATTACACAATTGCTTACAATTGTGATACGTACTTTAGATTATTGTGTTACGTAATTATTAATAAAACTAAAGATAAACCCACATTAATTTGAGTATGTTTATTTTAGAACAAATTTCTTTATTTTATTTATTTATTACCCTCGAAGCATATTTAGAGCTTTGATAAATTGTTTTTACTATCTTGTTTTAAAGTGCAAATCTTGTGTAAAGTTTTATCAAAATATTAATAATGAAATAAAAAAAATCCAATATCATGTAAATTAAGTAACTAAGTCGTTATATAATAAATGAACCATTTTCACTTCCTTGTATATTATTTTCATAGTTAAAAATTATTTTCTTAAATATTTCTTGTTAACTCGAACAATTTATAAATTATATACATTAAAACATATTACTGATAAGGTTACTGTTGAAATTATTGTCTATTCTTATGTTTTAGGAATTTAAGAAACTATATTTAGTATAGTATATGAATATATTTTGCTGCATATATGGAAATTATTTGTTTATTCGTGCATTACAAATTACAGTTCCATGCATATTAATATTTATGGGTTACCTCTTAGATCTTCGTTACAATAAGAAATGATATGAGCATTTTATCTTCTAAAATCCATAAACTGCTCTAAATGATGAACATGATGAAGAAATAATACTAAAATTTTTTTATTAATTAATGTTATGAACCTTCGAAATTTCTTCCGATCAACGTTGATCGAATGAGGAGAAAAGAGGCAGTTAAGGTGGTTTCGTTGGTCAGTCAAAGAAAGCTTAAGCAATGATGTCTTGGCGACGAATATGGCTAACATTTTGGAGAATTGGCGAGGAACTTGGAGACAAAACAATGATTCTACAAATTACTGAAATCTCGGTGACAGCTGCATTAGAGCGACAATTACAGACGCTTCTCCTTGAAGTTCCTTGGGACGTCACAGCTGGGCTGGCTAAGTGAATAAGCTGATGAAACTGTGAGTAAAGTCAAGTGCATTTGCCGGAAAGTGGCCTGTATTGGCAGGGAATGTCAAAGTCTAAACGAAATGTTACTGTGGAGATTTGTCTGTTGTGTGAACAAGTAAGATGGTGAACTGAACGTTATTAAAAATGCTTTGTAACTGTTTTTACAATTTCTATTTTGTTCCTGTTGTATCGCTAATCCGTATAAATGCATCCTGTTAGCACGGCTAAACTGTCTAAATTTTAAAACCTATGTTTGTCTTGCCATGAATATTTCTGAATAAAGCGTCATTTGCTATGATCTATTTTATTTGCTATCTATTTTGTCTCATTTTACTCGTACGCACCTATACAAGAATTTCTCTAACATTATACATGGCATGATGAAAATAATTGCTGTTATTGGTAAGAAAATAAAACCTATAAATTTCATATTTAATTGCATTGTTTTTTATAAGGTGAAATAGTACAATACAAGCCTGACAATAAGAATTTTATGCGAGATAATTTATTAAGTCCTTATGCAGAAAAACAAATTCTTTGTTTATGTTCGTGAAAAATTGAGTACCACCAGAAATATTAGAAAAGTTTCAATAAAGATTTTTTTCAATATAAGTATTTTTTAAAATTTTTATCTCTAATTTTCAATTTAAGTGATTTCTAAATAGAGCACGTAATTAATATTCTTAGATTTACTATAACACAAAGGAGTTTTTTTTTTCAATATAAAAGGCTAGGAATATGTTTATTCAATGTATAAAACATATGTTTAAGATACAAGATTAATAAATTTAAATCGAATGCAAATAATTGATTTTATTTCTCAATTTTTACAGTTATCTTCCTTGAAATTGTGCACTGAAAACTTAAAAAATAAATCTTAAGAATATTGAAATTGTGTGAGAATTGATTTTAATATAAAAAACAACTGATAAGTCATCAAAAATACCTAAAATAATTAAGTGTCATCAAAAATACCTAAAATAATTAAATCATTTTTATAACAGACAGATAAAATTTAAACACATGAAATACAAAAATTTTCTTCATTCAAAACGGATTCCAATTTTTTCTTAACTTTAAATGAAATACTAATTGAAAAGAAGATTCTATATCATTGAAAGGGGAAAAGTTTATATTCATTATAAATTAAATCAATCGCCATAAAATTGAAAAAAAGGGGGGAGGAAACAAGTCGGAAAAAAATAAATTAAAATAAGTTTATTCCATTTCTACTCATCTTATAATTTTTTTTTCCGAAGCAGTTTTGCATTGAAGCGTATGTGATGTACTAGATTACAACTGACCTTTTTGTTAAAATTTGTTCCATCTTTGCCATATACTCTACTAAAAGTTGGCTATTAACTTTCACTTTTAAAAATTAAGCAGTGTAATTAATCTGTGTCGAATCATGGAAAATATAAAAGATTTTTGAAAATTTATCTCAAATACCAGCTTCAAAAAACAGTATTATTAATATTATTCACAAAAAACGATTAATTGTTCTGATATAGATATGTCGTATAAGATATATATTGGTATAACCAATCGATAACTTATTTTTGTTTGATTCTCTTACCATCATTATTTCTTAGCTACCATTTAAATATAAAAAATTTCCGTATTTTAGTTTCTTGGGATAGGTTTTTTTTTTTTTTTTTTTTTTGTTATGGAAAACGCTTTCAGAATGGGAAATTATCTTAAAGATATCTGCAAACTAAAATATGTAAGCATAAAAATTACTTCCTTCTTCATAATGATGATTTCCACCATCTGAAAAAAATAATGATTTCTTACGATCTCTTCTGATGTATGTAAAGTAACTTGTGAAAACCTTTTTATCTGAACCGAAAAATGATGTTGATATGCATCACTCTGCTTTTTATTGAAAAGTTTTTAATAATTCAAATTTTTCAAAGGTAATAAATTTATTTTTACTTCACTTTTCATACATATCTGAGGATAAAGCATCTTGATAATTTGTCCCTGTATAAGCCTAATTTTCTCATTTTGTTTCAGTACATCGCAATATATATAGTTATCATTTTTCGTATTTATCTTTTTCCTAGAATTTGATTTTCAAGAGATTTGCAGGAGTTTCAGTAGTATTTATTCTCCTATGTTAATTATAAGACATGCCTAGAAGCAGCAGCAAATTCGATATAAGTGGAAAATTAACAGTGTTATTTCAATTTCCGCTTTAAAAATTATTTTTCATCAAAAAAAATTACTCTTTAATTGATAGGTTAAATTTGGGGATAAATCAACTATCAAACGGAATACCATATTTCAACGAAAGTATTGCACTGATTATCTATAACAAATAGCACACATTATAAGCACGCATAAAAGTGATTAAGTATAAAACTTAGGCACTCTTCAATGTGCTGGCAATAATTGTAACAATACCTTTTTTAAAAAATAATTCGAGATAAAAACCGACGTTTTTAAAAATAACGTTTTTATATGGTGACAAAGTTTAGTAAAGAAAATTATTGAAATATTAGTTAAAACTGGTCGCAAATTTCTAAATATTGCATTGTTAGGCAAGTAAGAACGGTTTCCAAAATTTCAGAGCTCTAGCTTAATGGGAAGTTGGTTAAATTAATGATAGAAAATTTGATGACACACTGATACACACACAAACAGACACACACCAAGTGAAATACATAAAAACGTTAAAACTAACTAAAATTAATTCATTCATCCGGTAAATTAAATGGGTGGAATGCAGTTTAAACCAACCATCCTTGGCGACAAGAACTATTTGGTGGTATTTTGCCAAATGCGGCTACACTGGTCCGTTTTACGGACTTAACGTTCAGCCAAAAAAAATTGTCGAGTTTGGGGGCAATTTTTTAAATCGCGTCATGTGGTTGGGCTAAACTGCATTATTAAAGACAATATCAGTTAAAACTTGTCGCAAATGTCTAATTATTGCATTGTTAGGCGAGTAAGAACGCTTTCCAAAGTTTCAGAGCTCTAGCTAGAGGGAAAGTTGGTTAAATTAATTATCGAAAATTTGATGACACACACATCAAGTGAAATACATAAAAACTTTTTTTAAAAAAATATGAATTTTATGTTAATTTCTTCTAATGACGCTTTTTTTATCAATTTTTTTACATATCTAACAGAGTAGAAATAATCATCTCGTGTACTTGTAATGCTCATGATAATTTACAAAGACTTTAAATTTTGAATGAATATGCAACACTTCCCGATTTCAGTATTATATGTCTATACATTTTCAGGGCTTTCAATGATATGTTTTGATAATTAAAATAATTGGATAATTTTTGAATGTCTTGAAATAAACGCTGTATAACAATGCTTGATATTGGATCTGCAAAAATATGTTAAAATGGTACTCTTATTTTCATGCTGTAACGTTTTGGTACAATCTGTGTAAAAATATTCGTCTTAAAATCTACGAGTGATTGGAGTATAGACAATCGATACCCATGAAGTACTTTGTCATAGACATTTTATGAATTAGGTGTATGACAACGTGCAATTATATGCAAGAGCGAAAAATAAATATGCTTAAACCAAACCTACAAATAAATACTACACATTATTTATGTATTAATAAGAATAATTAGAACATTATAAACTTCCTTGCCATGAACCACGTGATCTAAAAAATAATACAATGATATTCGTTCAGTTCCTCATAGTGCTCAAATTTTTTGTCCGTGAAACAAAAGAAAATGCATTCCATTTAAGAAGCTTTTCACTCTCGATTTAAATTATGTGAATTATTTTCTGAGCTTTTCTTATCGGAAAATATGGATTATTTTACCACGAAGATTCCATTGTAAAATCGTGTAAATTAAGAAACACGGTTTACATCAATTAAAATATTTATCCTTAGTAAAAATGCTTAATATGAGAATATCATTTCTCTGCTTATTAAACAATTGTATACCATTTATTACTGATAAATCCATTAAGGCTTTTAATAATCAATTCATATTTTTACGATTGTAGAAGTCCTCTGATAAAAGTGTGCAGATTTTGTAAGAGTTCAACTAATCTTCTGAAGATTGTGAGATAACTGTGATCGCAACAGGTAGACTTCAGAAACAAAATACTTTCTCACTAACGTATAACCATAAATCTCAAAAATATAAATATGGCTAAAATATATTAAAATGTTGTTAATAATTTGAAAAACTTCAAAAAGTAATAAAGCAAGTAAATTTATCTCCATAAAATTATGAAAATATGTAAATGCATTTTCATGAATAACACCTTATAATTAAATACTTTTCCAGAATTTTTTTAAAATAATTCTAAATGTCTATATGTGGTATACACAGTTGCTTATACAAAAAGGATACAGTATGTAAGTTTCGAAGTAATACTCTAGTAAAACATTAAAAAGACGTATTGTAATAGTTATATGAATATAATCTCATATTATTTTCAAAATTTTAAATTACTATTTATAATGTACTCTGACCATTACTAAAAATACTAACAAGAGAGAGAGAGAGAGAGCTACGTTTTACTAAACTTTATTACTTTAAATTGTTTATGCAATACATTTAATAAATATATTTCTGCACAATTTAATTTTTTAAAGCCTATTTCGCATAAGTTTTTCAAAATATGAATAGATTTAAATAGACATGATTAACTGCTATTAATTTTACAAAAAAATTGATTCAAATTTTTTCATATATGTAACACAAATATTTAAATTTACGTTTAACCAAATAAGTATTTCAAATCCGTGGTAATATTTTATGTTAAGTTCTATTCATAAATTGATGACACTTATGTACGTGAATTTATATTTTACGGAACTTTAGTGAAGTGAATTAAGGCAGAAATATATTACATAACTTTAATGATAATATCTTGATTTTAAATAGTTGAAAAAGTGTCAGAAAATAAATCTCCAATTTAAATATTAAATATATTTTCTGAAGTATCAAAAATAATTGCATGCCGCTTCATAGTATTTTCGCAAAAAAGATTTACTTCGTTCTTGTATTTTATGTTCTAGAATATTTTTTTATACACCGTATATCGTCCATTCAGCAACATTCATAAAACGTTTCAAATGTCTTTTTTATCGAGAACATGAAAAAGTAACATATTTTTCTAAATCTTTCCTTGGTTTAATTTGAATCTATATTTATTTATTTTCTTTTCTAGTTGAATACATAATATCCAATATTATTCGAAAAATATAACTCTTCTTAAATGTTTAAAAATGAGTTAAATTCTATATAACAAATTTGTCATACACACACACATATATGTGTGTGTGTGTGTGTGAGTGTGTGTGTGTGTGCAAAATGAGAGAGAAAAAATGATTGATTGATTCTTTTAAATATCACACTTAGACTCCTCTTGACGGCTTTTGACGTTGGAACTTAAATTTTGAGTCTCACTCCAAGGAGAAGGACACCCGAGTTAGCTTTCCCTCACCAAAAGTCTGCACTATGTTATGGAATTTTGTACCTCGAAAGCCGCACTGCACGTTGTTTCTTTACACACATACATGTGTGTTTTTGCTTATGTGTGCGTGATAAAAACCCACATTATTACCTGCCTTTTAAATTTCTTTTTTTTTTGTAATGCACTTGCTCCTTGAAAGATTTTAGATTGAAAGTCTAATGAAATTTCCCTACCAGTCTTCTTGCGATGGTTACCATAAATTTAAATCTCTCCTACATTGTCCTTGATATAGGATGTCTTAAAATACTATGATTGTGATCGCCACTTCTTCCTTTGACAGATGGATACATGCTTCTGGCGTGTTTACACGAACATCATCATGGAGATACCCCCTGACAGTACAGCATTGTCGCCAAAGACTGGTATGTAGTCCCACATGCGTAGCATGGGGCCATGCTGAATTTCTGGTCACTTTTAAAAATAAGTCACATTTTTGTGTTGATGAGTATGATATATGTTTGGAGAGAAAGAAGTCTGTGCTTTGATGCACAATTTGATAAATTTTGCGTCACATCTAGACAATAATGTAAAATGGTAGGAAGTACGATTTCGTAAGAAACCTGATCATCACTCGACTTCATGAGAGAACCTTAGACAATCCCAAAGATAAGTTAGTGAGGTCATTCTGCCATTCCTTTCCGTTAACGTCATTCAGAGGCTGATATTTCAATAAGACAACACTCGAGTTTATACCCTTGTCATATCAAGAGCTTGCTACCCTACCAAACACAGTATACTGTAGCCAGCAGCATCCTAGATCTGACCTCCATTGAAAACGTAGAGTTTGCTGTAGGCCGTTCTGTTAAGACTTCACCGTTACCATAAAAATTCCAATATCTATATGCCGAAGTTAAATTTACATGTCATGATTTGAGTTAAGATACAACTAAGAGCTTCTACGACTCCATGCCAAGACGTGTACTACAGAACGAAGTATTACACTTCTATCATGTACAGAAAGTGCAATACCTTCAGATTATGAGTCACGTGTCGAGTTTGCACGTTGGCTTATGCTATGTGCTCAGCCTAATTTTAGTTCACATGTGTTATTCACGGATGAAAAGAGCCTCACTCGTGAATGCACTTCAAATACACACAACCTTCAAGTCTGAGAATCTAGCAATCCATACTACACACATCCTCATGCGCATCAGAAGCGTTTCTGTGAAAATATTTGGGTTAGAATTGTGGGTGACCATTTGATCGGTCTATACTTCCTGCCATTCCAACTGGACGGCAAAACATATCTCACAATATTAAAAGACGTACAGCCAGAGTAATTTCAATCTGTTGCAGTCAACACAAAAGCACGTATATGGTTCTAGCACGACCGGGCACAACCTCATTTCATCTTGCATGTGCGGAGTGCTTTGAACGGTAAATTCCCAAAAAGATGGATTGGATGGGGGATGTCCACTTCTTGGCCAGAACGCTCACCCGATCTCTCAAGTCTAGACTTTTATTCGATGAGGCTATTTAAAAAGTCTCGTCTATGAAAGTCCCATCGAATCCTATGAGGGACTATTTGACAAGATTTCTATTGCTGCTGGTGCCGTCCCAGAAATGCCAGGTGTGCTTGAAAAAGTGCCCCGCTTTCTACATCGCAGGTGTAACGCCTGCATTACCACAGGCTGTCGCTCTTTTGAGCAGTTTCTGTAATTTTGTCATACATGATGTCAATAAAATTATTTCGTATCTCCTCTATCTGATTGGTGTTCTGTTCATTCACGAGACAATAACGGTTCTAGCGATTCACCGCTTGCTCTGAATCTATGCAGAGTACGACAAAAATTGTTGGTTTCGATGTTTTCTATCACCCATTAAATTTTTGCCCATGAGTTTCGAAACATCCTGTATGTTGCACCATGTCTAGTTGTAAAAGCGATCTAAATTTTGAATTTTAATATCCAAAAAGATTGCTTTCCTTTCGCTTTTGTTATAGCTCGGTTATGTGACATTATGTAAGGACTATCGAAAATTATTTCAGTTACAATTAATAATACGAAGGTTTTAAAACTGTAACTTGCCATTTATTGACATAAAAATAATAAATATGTGTGTCACATCCTTCATTGGAAATGTGACCAAAACTTATACCAAAAAAAAAGATAAAAAATAAAAATCTAATTATTGGCTTTCTCGCGCGTTCTGATTGATTTTATATTGATGGGAAAACATCTGTTTAAATAATTGTTTCGGTGAATTTTTTTTGTATATGTTTGAAACGTTACAGTTGAATCAAAACAAGTTTCGCAGGTGTTTTCGCTTTGAACATCAAACTCAAAATGCTGATAAAATATGAAATTCGAGAACTCTCATAAATAGAAATCGCATTACATTTCTGGTCTCCTATGTCGCAGTCATAAAAATAAAATTAAAGCCAATTTGTCTTATTTGGGTCGAGCGTGTTAAACAAAATAAGTCGAGTAAAGAGAGAATTAAATATATTTTTTCTGATTCGTGTAAAAGAAGTTCGTGCTGAACAGAATAGGGTGTGCTTTGAATTTAAAATTTAGTAGAATATATGATAACTGCTTTTTTAACACATAACTACTTTAGCTAATATGCTACTATAATTCTTTCTTCTATGCTATTTAAAAGCTAATAGTACTTTTTTCAAATTTTATAAGGTTATGATATCAAAGTGCTTGGAGGAATTTCAAAATTACTTTTGATAGATTCGGATGCTGAACATCTCGTGAGGTGCCACGAACACAAAAGTCGTATTTCAGATTCTTAGCTCTTCGCATGTTTCTTCCAATATTTTAGAACCTCTTCAACTGGACTTACAAACTTTAATTTTTCTTCTTGACATATGCATATTTTCACTCAAGCTTTCCGATAGCGGTCGTTAAATATTTTCGGCTTATTCTTACGGATATTTCTCATTTTTAATATCTCCAAACATAAAGTAATTCGAAGCTTTTTGAAATTAACTTAACAATATAAAAAAGGGAAATAATTCTAAACTAACTTATAGGAAAATATTAAAATATATTTCAATGATTTTTTTGAAAAAAAATCTGAGTTTTTCTAAATAAAAGTTTCAATGGCTAAAATAGAAAAAGATGGAAATCAAAGGATTGCGATAATTCAACTACAGAAATTTAATGAGCGTCTGTGTTCCGTGTACAAAGAAAAAGAACTAGCTATCTTAAAAGCTCTCAATATTTATAAGATTTCAACTTGCACGTGATCTCGAGTTGGTTCACATGCACACTGAATCTTTCAGTGCCTATCTCGCAAAGTTCTCATTTTCTTTAATGAGAACTTTGCGAGATAAGCAGTGAAAGATTCAGTGTGATTCAGCGCCATAATTAAATTGTGAAAATTGAACTGGGCTATATAAAATTGCTCGCAAATTCTTAACTAGTGCATCCTAAATAGGGCTTAGATAAAAAAAAAATACTTCAAAAAAATAAAGTGTAACTCTCGTTATCTCTCGTTGAATATTTTTATACAATATATTTTCACCAGTTCTAATTTATTTACGCATGTAGACATATAAAATGCATATGTTTTGCTTCATTTTGTAAAAATAACTAAGCAAATAATGTGTTAGCTTAAAATGATAAAATTGCTTTTCATTTATCCTAACTGAAATGTTGAAATAATAATTAAAATAATATTTAGTGATATGAATGTCACACTTAGAAGCAGCTCAATAGCAACATCGTTTTGAACCTGGAAAAAGTGACGAGAGAGACACCTGAGTCCGTCACCTCTCTCTCTTAATTTCCACACCGCACAAAAGAGGCTTTTTTTTAAAAAAAAATTCTTTTCGAAAAGAGAGTTATGTGTTGCTTGCTTTTCTGTACTGTATTCAATACTCACCTAAAATATATATATCCCAGCTTCAAGAAATAAGAATATATTTTTCATGATGAAAATTTTTATCGAAATGTTGAGTACCGATATTGAATAAAGTATAAGTTAATTATACTTTAGTTTCTGACAAAGGACTACTTAAGATATTTTGAACGTTTTTTTTTTTCTGGAATCATTAGCTTATTGGTGTAATTAGAATGGAGCGTATTTGAAAAAAAATCAAATAATCATTGTTGGATTAGAAAACTTGGCAAGCAGGTTTGAAATTATTGAGCAAGAGAAGCAGGCTTGAAATTAAAACCTGGAGAGCAGGCTTAATAATGCTACTCAATCAGCTTAAAAGAATTTTAAAAAATGTTTCTTAATAATTTACAGTTGGGTACCAGCTCAGATATCGACCTCGTCTTCTATACACTGTTGAAAATGAGGAGACATATTTTTTATTGTTTATCGAACCTTGTGCATGGGAGATATAGGGAAACCGGTGAAAGGTCAATAAACAAAAAATTATCTGTAATCTACATTTCGTCCTATATAAATAAAGTAATTTTATGTATTTTAAATATATTTTTAAAGTAAAAATTAATCTATATATATTTTATTTCTACATAACTTAAGCTTTAGTCTTTCCAAGCCTAAAAAGTTCCATCAGGCAGTACTCATCTCCGTACAACTTATTTCCCATCAAATATTGGGGATAATTTTGCTAAACAAAATGAGGTTTAACGAAAGATAAACTATAGCGATCTAATGAAAAAAATTCAAATAACAAGCAAAAGAACAATTTTTATATTTCGATCAAAATCTTTGAGTATAAAATTTAAGAGTTTTTCAGCCACTATATGGATGTGGTTACTAAATAAGTGTGGAATGAAATTCAAATTCACTGACTAAAAATATTCTCAAAAAGTTTTAAAATTGTGAATCCATCTAGCTTTCCAGAGAACATCAACCGATATTAAAATGAAATCAGAATTATTATTTCATAAAAATAAAGATTTCATTTTGTTTCTGCTGCAATTTCCGTTCACTATTTCCTCCTACACAACAGCCTTGATTCTAATTTCAACAAGTTAACGCACGTTTAGAAATGGGTTTCACGTGTATTGCATTAATAAGGGATTCTCAAATGGAAATGGTTTACTTATTATACTCGCATCTTATAACCGCCTTTCAATAATCAAACAGAAAAGAAATAAGAGAAATAATTGAAATTTACTATGCACTCATTTTTTCATTCTGTATTTTAAAATTAAAATAAAAATTATTGTAATTAAAGATAAATTTACCAAGAGAAGTTATTCTCTTATTCAATAAATGGCGATCACTTTTTTCGGGTAAAAATAATTACCAAGTTCCACACTTTATATGAAAATGTTCAACGAACCATTTCGTCAAAACTTTCTCTTCAGGAGGGAAAAGAGTTTGATCCGAGAACAGATTTTGCTTTAAAACAGATTAATATCAAACGCATATTTTTTTTGTTTCACTTAAAACGCATATTAATAAGCAATATATTTTACATGGCGCAGCAGTTCCAAAAGTAATTCGTAAGAATTCATTACCAAAAAATAAATAAAGCTATTTCTAGAGTTTCTATGCTTCAAATTTCTTATTTTCGTAATGAAGAATCCGAATGGGCACAAAAAATTCTGCGAATAATCGATTTTTCTATTTACGATTATTTTATTCCTCGTATTATAACTCATTTATTGTATTTTATTACCACATTTTGTGATGTTTGTATTTGTCTCTGGTATGTTTTTGCGGTGCTTTTTACTTTTAAATGAACGATTATTAAAGATTTTACTGTCTTTTAAGCTAATGACGTAAAGATTGCGTTATCGTTTGGTGTTTGGCTTGGAGTTCCGAGAAAAATACTAAGAATTCGTTTAGCTTGTCTAAATTGTCAAATTATTAGAATTAAAGTATAAAGATATATTTATAAATTATATTGCGTATTATTTTACTACTGCATTTAATCTAGAAAGGAAGTATTTTTTTCATGACGAACATAAACTGAAATTTAAAACAAAAGAAAATTAAAAAGTTCCACTCAAAGTTTTGCAAAGAACAGATTTAGCCCCCCAAGGTGTTCTTTTTTTTTAATAATTTTTATTAAATTACTCAATTAAAATGTAAGAATTAAAGTAAAGGATGAAATATCGAGAGTTTGACAATAGTAAACTTTTCTGATATTAAAATTAAAGAAAACTATAAATTTTTAAATTAAATATTATAACAGCTACATGTATTTAAAATTAAAGCAAATGATAAATTATTAAATAGAATATTTTAAGCTAAATGTAAATAAGTTTGAAGCGAACGATAAAAAAATTGAAAAGTTGATATAGTACACCAATAGTGATCCACCTAAGACAACAGCCCATTAGATGGTTGATAATAGAAAATGAATATTAAAATCATTTTACCCTCAAACATTCCAAGAAGGAAGCCAAACTAAAAAGATATAGTTTGAAATGTTTGAGTTATAAAAAAAATGCTGCCTCACACAGCTTAAAATTCTAAATAATGTTACTTACTTTCAGTCATATCTTGATTCCAGTTTGCATGCGATTTAAGGTAATACATAAATCGATAAGTAAATTAAATACTTAATTTTATATGTGTTTCACTTTAATCCAGTAAAAAATTGCAGGAAAATTATCACAATACAAAGTATATATGTGTTTATTTTTATATGTGTTTTTATGTATATTTTTTATATGTGTTTCACTTTAATCCAGTAAAAAATTGCAGGAAAATTATCACAATACATTTTTGAAAATTGAGTTCATTAGTGGTGAAAGCAGATATCAGACATATGTTTTATTTCAATCTAATAAGAAATTCGGACAAATTTTATTATGACGTGTTGTTGAAAAATAAGTTCATTAATGGTGAAAGCAAGCATCAAAAATATACGCAAAAACGAGATAAATTTTTGAAAAGTGGTCAGGTATGCCAATTACCAATTTATAGAGTATAGAAAACAATAGCACCTTGGATGCTAATAGTACTTTTAATTAAATTATAAGCGTAATAAAAAAATGTCACATGTTTTTTGAACCATTTTACGAGAGATCGAAAATTAAATTGACATATTTCTGACTTTTTGGAAAGGCAATATTTACTTAAGCTTCAGCCAGTATAGTTATATCATCCTTCTTCTTAATTTGTTAGTTATTCTGTTGGGATTCAAATAATAGCAGTTAAATATAAATTACTTTTATCTAAAAACAATAAAATTGTGTGTTCAAAAGTTTTAAAAAAATGAGGTTATTCAATCTCTAAACATTTTTAAAAACGTATTTTAGAAAGAAAAATAACCATTGAAACCATTGGCTATTCCTTTCAATGTATGTGTATATCGTATTTCAACATATTAAAGTAGCTAATTTTTTTCACCATTGCAACTATATCAAACGCCCTAAAAATCTATTTTATTCGAAAATCTCAAGTAGTTATATTGTAGTTATATTTGACTAAATATAATTGGCAACTGTTATGACTTTGTTTTTTAAGTACTGTGTTCAATATATCTACGTATCACTACTCCCTTCTTGCTTTATGAGCTGTAATGATGCATCGAGTTTACACTTACTATCTGACAGAATTCTTTTTTAATGGGTTTTCTATAACTGGCATTGTAACTTTGTCTGGTTCAAAACTTTAAAAACTTTTTTCTCACAATTTAAAGTGCTCGATTGAACTGAGGTTTTCTATACGCGACTGTTTCGGATAACAATACGATAATTTAATTATAATTTACAAAAATTAATTTATTAAAACTAATTGTTTAAAGAATTAAATTTTACGCCAAGTTTCTCACCAAGTCGCCAATCCGGTTGTTAAATAATTGATCGTTTGCTTGAATTTTAATTACATGTAGCTTAAATATATTCAATTTAATAACATAATTAATTGTTTCTTTTAATTTTAATTCCATGTAGCTTAATTGATTAGCATAATGCTCAATTGAGTTAGAAATTTTTATTAATATATTAAGCGTATTTATTCCAGATGATAAATTTAATAACGTCCAATAATAAAATAAATTATTAAAACTAATTATTGAATGAATTCAATTGGACTCAACGTTCCCTTTCGCTCTTAAAATTTAAGGTATAAAAAAAATTATGTCACGCAAAGTGTGAAGTTTGAAAGAAAACCCATGTTCAAAGAACTCGTTTTTTACCGGTGTTATTTTTCTTTCTTTAGACACCTACACTGAAATAGATTTTTTTTTTAGATGAAATGTAGACATTTGCCATGATGAAAGTGGCCGCGGTAGCCTAGTAGTCATGGATTCGTGGCCGGCAGTTTTCGTTCAGTCGCGGGTTTGATCCTTGGATTCTAAAAACCCGCCGTGTAGCCCGTGTTGATGCCCGTTAAATCTGTCAGGGCCCAAAATCCTCCCGTTGATGTGGTGTGAAAGTTAGGAGAGGGGGTGCCAGCTCAGTGTCGTCGTCGTCACTTGACTGAGGTTCAAAATTACAAGGTAGGTCACCAATAGCCCTCATGTTGCTTCTAGAGCGACGTTAATAAAAACTAAACTAAAACTAATTGCCATGATGAATAATGCACTTTCTCTTATGGGAATCGCTGATCTTATTTATACACCTTTTAGGCTAAGATAGTGAAATAAGATGTCACTCATTTATGAAGATTAGGAGAGAGAAGGAATAAACCACAAATTATGATTAAGATCTCATTTACGAATTTATAATTTGGATTCTGACGTCATTTTTTTCTTTTTGAATTTTGGAAAATTGTGGATAAAAGAATGTTTTTAAGAATTCTGATTTTTATAATTAAGTATTATTATTTTTTCTACAAAGTAAATTATTATGTATGTTAATATAAAATACTTGAGTTACAATTACAATACGTAGAATGACATACCATGATGAAATGGATATGACGTACAATACATGTTATTGTAAGATAATGAGTTTCTTGATGATATTTGTAAGCAAATCCAAGAATTTATAAAAAAAAAAACTACTTTGAGTATAAGATGAGGTGTGTGTGTGTGTGTGTGTGTGTGTGTGTGTGTGTGTGTGTGTGTGTGTGTGTGTGTGTGCGTGTGTGTGCGTGTGTGTGTGTGTGTGTGTGTGAAAATTTTAGAATTCTTTTGTGAGGGGTATTTAGAGTTATCTATATTTGAAAACTTACATCTGAAAATTGTTTTCTATACAGTATATGGTATAGAGAATGGTGAGGTTAATTTTTTTTGTGTTAGGGTTCATAAATATTCAAGTTTTATAAGATCTTCCTTTAAAGGATTTACTACAAATTTTAATTTAATATGAACAAATTTAAGGTCATATTTAATTTTAAATTTTTCATAATGTTTAATTGTTCTATCATCAGCAAATTTTTTGCCGTCTGTTATAGGTGGATAAAAACATTTATGATTAAATAATGTATCGTATGATAATTTTTCAAACATTAACTAAACAGGTGGGAATAGGGTTATAGAGTGAGGTGTATTATTAAATTAAATAGTAATTTAATCTAATAATTTTATTCAAAGCATTTTTGAAGTGGAACTAACGATCAATATTTGATTCCTGCCTTCAAATTGACCATTATTTTTGGGAGGATAAGTGGACGTTAATAGTTGTTTAATATTATAATTTAGCAGAAATCTCCTGGATAGTGAATAAGTAATTGCACAATTTCTACTGGGAACCTAAGTTTGAAAAATTGGTATTAGACAGTTTGTATACTTCAGTATTTAGATTCTTTGATACGAAAAGTCTATATATGCCTCATAGAGCGGCCAATAATAATGTGAAGGAACAATTTTAAAAAAGTTATAGTTACAACATATGGCTATTAAATAACGATACTGACTCTGCTACAGAAGTACTAATGCACCAACCCCAACGACCGACAGCTGTTTAAGTGAAGCCTTCTCTTTCTAATGCAATTTCCGCTCGCTTCTGTAAACAAATCCGTATACCCTTAGCCTTCTGTCGCAATAGTTTTTATTTATTATTATTATTTCGCCGGAAAAATGATAAGTGAGCAACGAGTTGTTGGGATATTTCACATAAAACTTGGAAAAAACAAGACTTATGATTTATTGAAAGAAGTTGTACTGTATTGAAGATTATTAATAAATAGGACTTGTTTTCAGGACATCACATTTATTTGCGCACAACTTTTCAAACATAAATTCAAGACACAATTTTACACAAGCACCACTTTTTCAACGTTCGTCTTAACCTCTTGGAACCAAACTCAATACTAAATTTCATATCCGTTGCCAGTAAATTATCTAAAATCAAAACTATGATCTGGTGTTGCCAAAAAAATATATCTTAATAAAGAATATTGAAAAATGTATCACTTTAAGTTTAAATCGTCTGCTTTTAAAAGTAGAATAGGTAATGTCTTAAATAAAGTATCACATTAGATTAAATCGTCTGCCTTTAAAAGTCGAACAGATAAATCTTAAAAAAAGTATCACATTAAATTAAAACGTCTGCCTTTATAAGTTGGACAGATAATATCTTAAAAAAAGTATCACAATCGTTTGTTTTTAAAAATTGAATATATCACAACAGTTATTGTCACGAGAAAGAACGAAATACCAAGCACATAGAGGAGGTGCAAAACCATTTTATTGACAGCAAGTATGACAAAATTACAGAAACTGCTTAAAAAAGCGACTGCCTGTGGTAATGCAGGCGTTACACCTGCAATGTTGCAAGCGGTGCACTTTTTCATGTAGACCTGTAATTTTTGAAAGTGACCCAAATTTATTTGGAATGATAATAGCATTTGACGAATAGTGGTTTTTACTTATGATCCTAAAATGAAGCTCCATTCTATGCACCGGAAGAGCCCAAAAGGGTCGAATGAACAAATCCAAATTCAAAGCAAAGATGATTTTTTTTTTTTTTTTTTTTCGATATTCATGGGATTGTACACCTCACTGGATTCTTGAAGGTCAAACAATTAATCAACATTATAACAACAAAAAAGGCCCGAATTGTGGAAGAACAAGTTATGGGTTTTTCACCAAGACAATGAACCGGCTCTTTCTGTATTGTCTGTTAGAGGTTTCTAGCCAAGTACAGCATCCCAATTTTATACCATCCACCTTATTCACTGGACTTTCCCCTATGTGACTTCTGTCTGTTTTCTGAGGTGAAATCTGCATTAAATGGAACAAAATGTGAGTCGGTTGAAAAAGAAAGCGTCACGCGTCCTAAAGCAACTGACAGAACAAGCCTTCCAACACCGTTTCGAGCAACAGAAGATTAGTTTGGAGCGTTTTAGGGATAGGTGAGGGGCAGCATATTGAATGTGATAATAAGTAAATGTATATGACATCAAAATAAAATATTTTACAGCGCCAGTTTCGTTATTTAATTACTACACCTCGTATTTAGGCTTACACCACTATCAACTGAAATAATATGAAATGGTTAACTAGTTGGTGGAAAAGCTTGTAGCAAACCATTCCTTTTATTTTGATTTTTCATTCAGTTAACAAACCTCGAACCATTCTTTATATGATTATCAATAAATAAGTTATCATTTCTTTCCATTTCAATAATATTATGGTGATATAAGGTGGAACAATTTTTGAACACCCGGATGATGAAATTGAAGATATGCTGTTTCTACTAATTTAGAGCTTAGAGAATAACTAATAACATTTTTTTTTTATTTTATCCTTATTTAAATAAAAATGAATCATTTTTCTTAAAATAATTTGAGCTGCTCAGATTTTCTTAACTTTTATTTGTTTTTTTTTCCTTTATAGCAAGAAAATAATAAAATGGTATGATGAGGAATTGGATTACGAGTAAGAATGTCAGCATCAAAGTTTGTGAAATATTTTTGTACTTATAAGCTTACATAATAGTAGAGACCGCTTAAGAAGTCTACTAGTTTAATTATTTATTTTTTAATCTAAATCCGAAAAAAGATGATAAGTATAATTGTTGTTGCGTCTTGTATGAATATGGAGAATACTTACATTAAAAGTCAAAATGAGAGAAACACTTTTCAAAAATCCGTCTTAACTCATTTCAGTTATACACGATCATGCTAAATATGTATAAAAATTATTTTACCTTTGTTATTATCTTAAACATATACTGCAGTTATTGGACTCTCGTATTCTGGGTAATAGAATTAAAAACATTCACAAGTAAGTTCATTTCACCAAAGAAGGATTCAATGAAGAAAAATAATCATTCATTTTTCCCACAGTGATGTTCTGAAAAGTGATTTATGTCTTACAATGAATGAGGCAGTATATACTAATATAAAATAGTTCATGATATGAGTAAATGTACCCTCTGATAACTGAATAACTGCGCATTTTTTTCGTTTAAATTTAGAGAAATACATTAATTTTTTGAAATATTTTTACCTAAAATCCCAAAATTGCTTTTCAATAATCCCAAATAAAAGGTTAAAATAATATTGGTTAATTTTTAATGTCGAAATTAGAAGTAACACTAGGGTGATGTCATTTTAAGTTTAGTTTAGTTTTTATTATCGTCACACTAGAAGCAACACGAGGGCTATTGGCGACGGACCTCGTAATTTTGAACTACAATCAAGTGACGAGGACGACATCTGAGCTGGCATCCCCCTCTCCTAACATCCACACCACGCCAACGGGAGAACTTTGGGCCTTGACAGATTTAACTTGCATCAGCCCCGGCTACACGGCGGGTCCTTAGCGGCCGAGGATCGAACCCACACAACTGAACGAAACAGCCGGCCAGGAATCCGAAACCATGACGATTAGGCTACCGCGGCCACGATGTCATTTTAAACCACGAAACAGTGTTGAGATCAGCACCCCAGTTCGTCATCCATTCACTCTCTTTTCATAGCTTCCATAACACGGCAAAAAAGGCTCATGCGAAACTATTTACCATAACTTGTATGTAGTTAGTTGGATCAATTTGACTTAAAAAGGCTAAGGATTTGAATCGAAATGTTACATCTGGAAGCTTCGGTTGTTTGTCACGTGATTTATTCTGACAGATCCACCTTCTTCACGTGTTAGTATCTCACAGATACACCTCCAGTTGAGAAGTTCAATTGACTTCATTTCGTTTATACTCATCTCGTCCATACTCATACTTTGTATACTCTCTTTCGTCTCGGTGAAAATTCTCAGTCTTTTGATTTCTTTTCGTTTCACATAAAGTCGTTATTCTCTTTACGACTCGTGTTTGTTACTTGCGAGAAATAAATGCTTGGAATCATGGTCGTTCGATTGACAGTTTCTCCACTTGTGAAGTAATTGAAAGTATGAACTGATATTTGCTATGATTTTATAGCCGCTATTAAAATTTACAGTCAGTGGATGTCGTAAAGAATCTGAGTTTCCCTTAAATGAAAACTGGAAATCAAATACATTTATATCATTTTTATTGCGGAGGCTAAGTATAACAACACTTTATTTAGTAACTGCTGTTTCAATTAATATCGTTTGTCATTATACATTCTCCCGTCCATACGAAAAATGAATCATGTATTGAATTGCATTTCGATCTATTTATTTATGTGGCCGCGGTAGCCTAGTGGTCAAAGTTTCGGATTCGTTCCCAGCGATTTTCATTCAGTCGTGGCTTCGATCCTTGGTCGCCAAAGACCCACCGTGTAGCAGAGGCTGATGCACGTTAAATCTGTCGGGGCCCAAAGTCCTTCCGTTGGTGTGGTGGGGATGTTAGAAGAAGGGGGTGCCAGCTCAAGTGTCGACCTCGTCACTTGACCGAGATTCAAAATTACGAGGTCCGTCGCCAATAGTCCACGTGTTGCTTCTAGTGCGACGTTAATATAAAACTAAACTAAAAAAAAAATATTCGATCTATTTATAGTTCACTACCGTTGCACTGTGAAGCAACGCCAGGGCTACAGGTTATATCCTTTTGAACTACAAATAAGTGACGAAGACGACATTATGGTTTATCCACTCTCTTAACTTCTACACCATGCCAATGTGAGTACTCTGAGCAATGAAAGATTTAACAGGGTTCAGCCCCATTACTAATACAGAATGAAAATCAAGACTCGAACCCTCGAATAGATAGGCCACGAACTCGCTACTCTGATCTCATTTTTGGCAAAGGCTGCATATTTTCTTACACCGAAATAGGTTTGTAAAAAAAATAACGAAACACATTAAACATTTACATCATTTCGCTATTTTAGAAATCTTTAATTATATATATACACCTCATGGACAAAAAACATTAGGGCATCAAGAAATAATTGCAGAATCGTAACGAAACTTGGCATGCAGGTACATGTCGGGGACATATGCAAATTATTAGAAATGCAGCGTGATTGCGCATTACGTATAGCCGATAGAAGGCATTTAACGTCGTACTCCTTGGAGTATAAATCTGGTAACCAAAGCTTGTTTGAGTGTGCTGAATCGTTTACAAAGGAAGAGCTGAAGTAGACATGTCTTTACGCCGTTTTCGAAGACAATATGAGCAGCTGTCGCAGTTTGAGAGGGGGAGAATCATTGGCATGATGGAAGCTGGGTGGTCAGCTAGGCGAGTAGCTCATCAATTAGGCCACTCTGATTGTGTTGTGAGGAGGTGTTGGGACCAGTGGATCCGAGAGATGTCATTTACATGAAGACCAGGCTCAGGATGCCCTCGACAGACCAGTCGTCGAGAAGACCGCCACATCGTAAGAAATACACGAATACAGACAACTGCTCCATCGGCCGCCATCCAATCACAGGTAGCACCTTCACTAGGGGCCCCTGTGTCTTCTCGAACCATACGAAGGCGCCTGGCGGAAGGACATTTGGGATCGCGACGCCCATTACGTGTGCTGCCCTTGACGCCCAACCATCGACGCCTCCGTTTGGAGTGGTGCCGCGCACGAGGAAACTGGACTGAAGCGGAATGGAACCAGGTCGTTTTTAGCGACGAATCCAGATTCAATCTCAGCAGTAATGACAATCATGTTAGTGTGTGGAGACTCCGTGGTGAACTCCTCAATCCTGTCTTTGCTTTACAGCGACACACCTCTTCCATAGCTGGTGTGATGGTGTGGGGTGCCATTGCCTACAATACACGGTCACCCCTAGTATTGATCCGTGGCATCATGACATCCTGCAATCACATGTGTTACCACTCATGCAACGGCTCCGAGGAGCCATTTATCAACAAGACAATGCTCGGCCTTACACGGCAAAGGTGTCACAAGACCTGTCTCCGCACTGTTACTACCCTTCCTTGGCCTGCCCATACCCAGATTTGTCTTCAATCGAGCCTATCTGGGATCATTTGGGAGGGCGAGTTGGGCATCCCACGAGTTTGAATTAACTAAAGGCAAGGTTACAGCAAATATGGATCGAAATGTCTCAAGACATCATACAGAACTTGTATGCCTCAATGCCCGATCGTATCCCATCGTGCATTCGTGCTACAAGGGGTTCAACAGGGTATTAAATCCTCCGTTCTTTTGCCATTTTCACTGAAATAAATTATCCTTTTTCTTTTATTTTCTAATAATTTACTTATATCAAAGTAGTCATTGCGTGTGTAAAATTTCGTTTCATTTTGACGACTCCTTCTTGGTGCACTAATTTTTTGTCCATGAGTGTGTATATATATATATATATATATATATGTAATTATTTTGTTAGATACAAGAGAATTTAGATTTGTGAAAAGGTAATTTGAGATCGAAAAATAATAAAAGGTGGTCACAATAAGACCAGAGACAAGTTTCGAAAAACAACTTGAATTCCACCAATTTGATCATAAGCAGTGCATTGTTTTCAAGCGAAGCGAAACAGATGAATTTTAAATAAATGTAAAATAACTAAATCAGCAAGTTACGTGCTTAGCAATTTTTAGATTAAATGTAAAGTTTTTTTTTTTTTTGTTGTTGTTTATTTGACTCGTGAACAAATTAAAAAATTACAAAATCACGCATACAATTTTATTATTTTAAAACGTTTTTATGTATTTCACTTGGTGTATGTGTCATCAAATTTTCGATCGTTAATTTAACCAACTTCCCATCAAGCTAGAGCTCTGAAATTTTGGGAATCGTACTTACTCGCCTAACAATGCAATATTTAGACATTTGCGACCAGTTTTAACTAATATTTCAATATTTTTTTATAATAAACTTTGCCACCATCGAATTATTTCATTTTAACTAAGTATTCATTATTTAATATTTTTATTTGCTCTTTTAATGAAAATATCTAAAATTTATTAAGCATTTATTATTTGGACATCGTCTAAATGATTAAATACAAACAACGATTTGTTTCAGGTAAAAGAAATTTCCTATAGATATTTGAATTTAGTGTGCATAACTAATGCTTCCATAACTTCACAATCAGTAAATGGTCATTTTCCTAATTAAAAATTAAGTTTTACGGTAATGTAGAGTTCACGATACAATATTTAGATGTGATAATTTCTTAAAATTTTTCTACATTCCGTGTTTCAGCTCTATTATTCTATTGAACACTCCTTTCAAGGTCATGGGGTAATTTTTTAACTTCAATGAATTTCAAAACTGTGGAGGCTGTAAAATACATTTATTATACAAGCATCCAATGATAACAATTTTTCAATGAAATCGATTTCCGGACATTTAACTTGCATTTTAGTGAATGATAAATATCCAGCGTATTACATGAAAATAAACCATTTACGTGAGTATCATAATAAAAGTGGAAACGGTTTATTTTTTTACCAATATGAATATTTAAAAAAAAAAACTTACTTATTATTATATTACTCGGTAAAATGCTTTTTTGGTAAAGCATTCCTTCTGGGTGTCATATTTTTATCATATATTTGATAAAACAAAGCTTTAAGCGTATATGACCAAAGAGGGCCTTGAGGAATACTGAAGAAATAACATTAAAATTTGTTGGAAATTTTAAAGATCTCTTATGGAAGTGTTGGGGAAGTTATTAGAAAAGCAGTGACAATATTGTTGGATGAGAGGACTAGAATTAGGATCAATACACTATATACATACATATATATATACATGTATAATGAAAGATTATTCACAGTGTTTCCCATTATTGAAGTAATAATGAGAATTTTCTTATGAAGGATAATTGCTAACGCGAGTGGTGAGCGTTCATTTTCAAAACTCAAACTGGTCAAAAATGAATTGAGAAATCGAAGGACTGAATCACGTTTGAATAGTTTAAGCTTGATGAATATTGAAAATGAGATGTTATTAACAATTGATTTGGAAAATTTAAAACGTAGAAAACGAATATTCACATAAAATTTCATTTTACTATGGATTGCTTTTATTGAACAGTATATGTATAACAGGTCAATTGAAAAGTCCCCGGCCTGACACATAGATGGTGCTACTAGAATTAAATCCATATGTTTCCCTCAAAACATGCGTGTATAAATTTGACAGCTGTCGGATCATTAGTTTGTGAATTATAGCATTTTGAGTGAAGCAACTTTTGTTATTGTGAAAAAAATGGATAAAAAGGAATTTCGCGTGTTGATAAAATATTGCTTTTTGAAGGGAAAAAGTACAGTTGAAGCAAACACTTGGCTTGATGCTGAGTTTCCGAACACTGCCCCAGGAAAATCAACCATCAAGGATTGGTATACTAAGTTTAGACGTGGTGAAATGAGCACCGAAGACGGTGGACGCCCAAAAGAGGTTGTTACCGACGAAAACATTAAAAAAATCCACAAAATGATTTTGAATGACCGTAAATTCAAATTGAATGAAATAGCAGACACGTTAAAGATATCAACTGAACGTGTACATCATATCATTCATGAATATTTGGGTATGAGAAAGCTTTGTGCAAAGTGGGTGTCGCTCGAGCTCACTTTTGACCAAAAACAACGACGAGTTAATGATTCGGAGCAGTGTTTGAAAATGTTCAAGCGTAACAAACCCGAGTTTTTGCGTCGATGTGTCACAATGGATGAAACATGGCTCCATCATTTCACTCCGAAGTCCAAACAACAGTCATCCGAGTGGACTGCATACGATGAACCCGCTCCAAAGCGTGGGAAAACGCAACAGTCGGCTGGCAAGGTTATGGCGTCTGTATTTTGGGATGCGCATGGAATAATTTTCATTGACTATCTTGAAAAAGGAAGGACCATCAACAGCGACTATTAATAGCGTTATTGGACAGTTTGAAGGACGAAATCGCCGAAAAACGGCCGCATTTGAAGAAAAAGAAAGTGCTGTTTCACCAAGACAATGCACCGTGTCACAAGTCAGTGAAAACGATGGCAAAAATACATGAATTGGGCATGGAATATCTTCCTTATCTATCGTATTCGCCAGATCTGGTCCCCAGCGACTATTTCCTGTTCTCAGATCTCAAAAGAATGCTCGCTGGGAAATTTTGTCGAATGAAGAGGTGATCGCCAAAACTGAGGCCTATTTTGAAGCAAAGGACAAATCGTACTACAAAAATGGTATCGAAAAGTTGGAGGGTCGATATAATCAGTGTATTTCCCTTGAAGGGAATTATGTTGAATAAAAAAAACTAATTTTGCCAAAAAAATGAGTTTTACTATGGTAGGCCGGGGACTTTTCAATTGACCTGTTATACACCAAATTAGATTAAAGGGTAGTAGATGGGGCCTGTTCTTACATAAGGGCCCAGGGCCTCAAAAAGTCTTAAGAAGTCCCTGTATTGATGGGATATAATCAAGGTGCTCTGCATCATCTACAAAGCAATTTAAATACAAATTTCCAAGTATTACAAATTTTTAAAACAATTTACATTGCAAATTGGTTTAAAAAAAATACATATAATATTGACAATATTGCTTAATTTATGAGGTTTGCAATAATTATAGTTGACATATTTACAAGAATAGAATAAATCGTTTTCACCTAATACTAATTCTTCAAATTATTTATATTCTTAGTTAAAAATAACATTTCACAAAGTAAATAATATCAATCCTACTAATAACAAACGTTATTTTCTTTTTATAAAGTGGACAAAACGTACATGTAAAATCTTAAAATTATTATCCAAAAGTGTATGTTTCTTAATGATGTTGCAACAATTTTAGTTCCTATCTAATATAATTACATCATGCAGTATAAAAAACAATCTACAAAATAAAAATTTGAGCAAAATAATTGAAATTAATTGTAATATATTTTTCTATATAAAACTAAAACACGTCTGTTTTAAAAATGTTTACTAAAAAACAGCCGAAAGAAATTTCTTTTAATTGATGCAAAAACACGCCAAGATTACTACAAAACAGGGTAAAGCAATGTTTGAAACAAAATACACATGATTATTTAAAAAAATCAATAGATACTATACTTAAACACTAGTCTGTTATGAAATTCTAATAACAAAGCACTGAATTCTTACTAACCTTTTTTTGCATTTGCTTTGCATAGCAGCCTCCCATTGTACCGTCCTGGATGGATTTATAGGGAAGTGATAAATTTTAACTGTTGACAGTAAATTTATACCAGTTTTAAGATGCTTCCAAACGCGGAACAAAAAGTTTTATATCTATTCTTTTTCGTAGAGTCTTTTCAAAAGCAAAAAAAAAATTCTTTTATAAAAATGTAAAGAAAAGTCTAAGTATTTCCGTCTAATAACGTATACAACATAATGGAGATATCGCTATAACCGAAGAAAAAAAGGTTTGTAAAGAATTTTTTCCCCGTGTATAAAGCATAATTTATTTTTTTAAAATTTTCAGTTGCTATTAAATATAAAATAATTACCAATTTAGTTTTATTAATAATTAAAATAGAAATTTACGGAAATGTTTATATTACTAGAATACATAGTATTATTAGAGCACATAGTATAGATAAGTAACGAAATTTCTTAGAAAAATTGTTTGTATTCACAAAGATATATTTTTGTCTACCCAAAGCATAATTATTTTACTTTTCAAGTTTTTTTTAATTACTTATTAAGTATAAAATATTTAAATGTTATATGTATATTACCTAATATGTATTAATGTTATATGAATAAAATAATCATCAGTTTAATTTTTAGTGAGAATTTTTGGTGAATTTTTGCTGAAATGTTGTATTATCAGAGCATATAGAAGTTAATAAACTTTTTCAAAAAAAAAAAAAAAAAAAAAAAAAAAGGTTATTGCATTCATGAAGGGAAAAAAATTTTTTTATATATATTTATTACCAGAGCATGTAATGGAATTTAATGATATTTTTAATTAGTTGATTGTATCGATGGACGAATTTTTTTTTCTAATAGCATGTATCATATTTAAAATGTTTAGATGTTTAAATATTCATTATTATAATAATCTTTATGTAATTCTCACTCATCTACAGAATACTTTGATTGTATTTTCTTTGGTTTTTCCTTTAAACATTATATTACAAGCAATAATTTTTCTCTGATCCTCTTATTTTAATTGTAACTCATAATTTAAATTTGATAAATATTTTTCTACTTTACATAAATTTCCATCAAATATTGTGCTTGTATTTTCATTCTTATAATTTACAAAAGAAAATTAGAAGTATATGAGCAAAAGGATTACACAGGGAAAAAGGGTATCTATGGATATTTAAATTATTGTGCAGATGATGTTACATTTATCTTCAGAAGGATTATTTTGATATGATTTTCTCATTGTTGAACACATTTTTCTGACATAGAATGATTGAGTCACTTGACCTTTTTTTTCGTTGATAAGAGTTTCTGATATTGAAATTAATTTTTTAAAACACAAATTTTCTGTTTTAAAATCCCCCCTCCCCAGGTTTTTATTCCTTTTCCAAATATAATGAGAAAATGTATTGTTTTAAAAAATTAAAAAAAAAGAGTTATCAAAATATATTATTTCAATGTTTATTGGTAGGGTAGTGACATAAATTTATTATGTTTTAATAAATACCATTTTTATTTTAAAAAAATAATTTGTTTATGTAACTCTTACATGTAATTTTACATTATTTATTTTTAAGTCTTGTTATTCATTCTTAAATGTATGGGGCATTGGTTTTATTTTCATATTAAGTAAATGCAGATTGTTGGTTCAATTTTGTTAATCCTTTTATACTAAGGAAGAAATGCTTACACTTATTAAATATACCGCGGTTTTATTTATACATTTTTTGGCAGAACATTTTCAGTTTTTCAACAAAAGATTTTTTTTAAAAAAAAAAAAAAAGTTAGGGGAAGTTGCATTTCTTTATATAAAATTACAATCCCAATACAAGCATGTCTTACTCTTCAGTTCCTAATTAAGAATTTTCCTGTCAATTTCCAAATTATTCTGTATTTTTGTTTTGTACATTATTTTAACGATGAGTAACAATTTTAAATTTCTAAAATCAACAATTAGCATCATTTTTTATGATTCTCTTTACATTATATATATATATATATATATAATTTTGCCTATCAATTTACAAATAACACATGTAAAACTCGACATATATTTATTAATTTTGCTCGTTTAATTTTAGAATTATTTTTTTACCATATAATTTTGTTTTCTGTGCGACGTACTTATTTTGAAAATCAATTACTTCTAAAGTTTAATAATATATTAGTTGACTTAGTAGGTATAACTATATTTAAAACATCTTGCATTTAATTGCGTGCTATTCAGAAATTTAAATATTGCCAGTTTGAAGAATTTATATGTTACACATGTTTAAAATTTCTTAAATATAATTTAAAATTATTTCTTAAATATAATTTAAAATTATTTCTTAAATATAATTTAAAATTATATCCTATTCGTATGAGTATTTATTAGGGTAAATTTTTCTTCTTTTTATAGAGTTTAAGGGAGAAAGTTTATTCCCCTCCCCAACATAGAAACGAACTTTTCCTTTTTCAAATCAGACTTTCTAATATTTCTTATTTTAGAATATATCTTTTATACCTATTACGAAGAGATACATTTAATGACAACAGCACAACTTTTGGAGAGCTGCACTTGATGTATTTAATTTATAATTAAAGATGCGGACTTTAGGAATAACCTTCAAAAATTTCTTTTAAACTGCTGAAGAGAAATATTGAGGTACAATTTCGGAGTTTAAAATTTATGATAAACTCTATACGAAGAAATGTATTAAAAATTTATTTTCTCTGCATTAATGTTTTATCTTTGAAAGATATTGAGATAATGATGATTATTTATTACTGAATTTTTTAAGTTGTCCGTAACAAAATTATTCTTAAGTTCAGCTAGGCTTCAGTATACAGACTTATGGATTTGGTGAGATTTTTTTCAGGTAATAGGTCGCCAAGGCATGGCACTTCTTCCCCTGCCGTCTCCGACAGCCAAAAAAAAATGGCTATTTTTTTAATGGCCTTTTTTCAAATGAAATTGCTCCAGGCAAAAAAAAAAAAGTGCTAACTCAGTTGAGGCTTGGAATTTTCTTTTCATTTCTTTTATCCTTCTTTCTTGTTGATACTTTGTTATGTAAAGACACCATTTTCATTGCAGATCTACTAGTTTTTGGCATAACCTTTTTTTCTCATTATTATTTAAATTAGCATACATTAATTATTTAAATCACTCTTATTTTATTATTAATTACTTAAATTATTTTAATTTCTGATAATTTTTAGCCTTACTCTTTTTGAATTTCTTATAAATATAAATTATATAGCTACTTTGCACTACTTGAAGTACTTAGATTATTCTCTTATGTGATTTATTTATATTATTTGTGTAGTGATTAGATTATTATTTTAATTTCTGATTATTTTTAGCAAAACTGTTTAAACTTCTTTATGTACAAATTATTTAGATTACTTGTGAAATATTTAGATATACTTGTGAAGTATTTAGATATATATGTTATCTTAATTTTATTCAGATTCTTGTTATATTTAGATTAGTTTCATAATATTCATACTAATTTTATGCATTTTAGATTAGATTAATTTTCATTAATCATGTATTCAATTTGCATTGTCTTTCTTAGGTATAAAGAAATTCTAACAAAAACAAACTTTTTCAGTTTTCCCAAATGGAAGGATGACGATGGCATTGATGTAATTATTACCAAAATTTTTTTATTTACTCTTGGTTAACAATCAAATACTATTTTTAGAATTCATGAAGAAAACTGTGTTGAATAAATCTGAATGCATTCGTCACAAGTGCAATTCTCCAATGAAATTTGCAGGCAAGAATTCTTTGTCTGACGGCTATTCCTGGATTTGCAAGAAATCTACCAACAACAAGGTTTGTGGCACCACAAAAACAATTTGGCATGGATCTTGATTTACTTGCAGCAAGTTCTTGGAGAAATGTTCATACTCGCATTTTAAGTAATTTTAGATTCAGCTAGAACAAACATATTTTTCATCTGTAACTTTAGTTGCTTGCCAATACTCAATACAAATCATGCTACTTTTACTCAATTTTATTGAACTTTTTGTAAAGCAAATATTTTAATGTATTTAAATGTTTTTCATTTTTAAAATATTAATGTGCTTATTTATTTAAAAAGGAATCTAAATTACCCCCTTTTTTTTTGAATAAAAAATTGTAAATGGAAATTGCTTGTGTTCTATATTGTATACCTTTTACTGACGACTACATTCCAATTATTTTGTCTTTCGAAATTGCTCATTTTCACTTAAAATGATTGCTTGAAGATCTAATTTTTTGATGTGTAAACTACTGGTGCTCAATTTATAATTTGATCAAATTCAAAATAAGTAAGTTCTCGTTTCTAGAGTTTAATACTATTTTCTTTTATATTCAACTATTTCATGTTTTTGTACAATTTTCTAACCAAAAATTTTAAGCAAAGCACTTGTTTAATTTTCCATTCCATATCTTTTATGACCTTTCCATCATACACTGCACTTCATAATTTATTCAGTATTTTGTTATCAGTTTTCTTCCTGTTTTTAATTCGTACATTTTAAACTTGCTTGACTTATTGGCGAGAATCCCCACCAAAATTTGTTTCCTTTTTTTTTATATGTATAAAACTGGCTTGTTATACCACATTCAGTATTTTAATAATTACATTTGACATTGTATTTAATGTGGTTTTAAAAACTTTTGTGATATTTTTCAAATAAATGTTTTACACAACTTAATTAAGCTTGGCTTTTGCATTATGAGCCCTCACTGTCACTCATTCCGTATCTAATCTACACTGAAAGTAAATTCTAAAAGAGTTATTTATTATTCTCAGTTGTATGCTAATTTGCATTGGAAGTGAAAATAAATGTTGTTCATTTATGTCCTGAGTCATAATTTTTTCTTAAAAGGGCTTTTCATTTGTATATTAATCGTACATGTTGTAAATATATTGTTTATTTTTACATAATTATTAGTAGTGTTTCTTATTCAGTAAAAAAAAAAAAAAAGCTAATTAGAAGTGTTTAATAATATAGGTTGATAAATTTATTGTTAGAGTTAACACTAAGAAGTATTCTTTCCTTTTTTCCTGGTGGTCAAAAGTATAATCTCATTATTATATTCAAAATTTCATCTCAAAGAAATATACAAATTCCTGTAGATATACAATACATAGCAAGAAATGTTGACTTCATTAAAAAATAGAAAAATGAATACATGTTTAAACAACTTAATTCATGAACGAAAATAAATCGGTTGCTTACGCAGAATATATTTCGGATGTTTTTTAAATTTACTTATATCTTAATTCACTACACAAACAGTTGCAACCATTAAAAATGCAATAGAGGATCTCAGTCGTTATGAACTGTTATCTCTTAAATTAGAAGGAGAAATATGATACACATGACATCAAATTCGATACACCAAAAATTATTATTTACTTACACTTGGTGATTTTCTTTGATTTAATGTCTTTCTTATGATATGTTACTATTGTTTGAGTATGTATGAGAACCGCAGTTTGATGAAGTGGAATTGAAAAGTGTAAACAAATATCAGAATACTTCCCTTTTTTAGAACTGCTAATTGCGTGCTATTTTTTGTCTATAACTCTTTGAAAACGAATTTTATTTTAATCATAACTGTAGCATTTTACATTCTTTTTAGTGAAGTGATTGAAAAAAAAAAGTAAAATCAACTTAATAAAGATAAATATAGTACCCTAAATTTAAAGATACGAAATATCAAGATAAAACCCCATAAAATTACTGCAATACAAATTATACCTAATAATTTTGATTCAACACAAATATAAACCATTATTTAAAAATTACAACCAAATTAAAAACAAAGAGAAAAGAACTGGGAGGGGGGGAATTAAAATGACCATAATTTAACTTAAATAACTGTACCAAACTTTGGATTGAAATTTTCTTATTTAAATTAGTTAAAGGGATGCAACTATACCATCATCTGTAATTATATTATCATTAATGGTATAGTTCAAGAATAATTTAATTTCCCTATGCGAACCGAAGATCAAAGAAGAAGAGAAAACGAATGCATTTAAACCAAAGTAATTAAATGTAAAATTAAACTATAACACACGTAAAAAACATTTTTAAACTAAAAATTTTAATGGCACGATATTTCATTGTTTGTAACCAGCAAAGATTACATGTTGATTTATAAAACTAATGATATTTTTCATAAAATTCTTATTTAATCAAATTTAAGCTATTTAAAAACCTACTCCAAGGAAATAATTTAAAATTAATAAGTGCTGTAAATAAACCTAATAAAATTAGTAATTCGAAGACTTTGTAACTAGTGTTATTTGTCTTATGATTAATGGTTTTTTTTAGTTTATTATATCTTACTAAATTGTTATTTCTTATAATAAATAATATCTCTAAAAATAGGAAAATGTAAACAGCTACTGCAAAAAGACACTTTATTGATATAAAATTTAAAATTGTCTCTAGTCATAAATATTGCTACTAATTTTATCATCAATAATTTTAAATTGTGGCTAGATATTCTGTTTCAAATTGACTATTATTTGTATGATTTAGATTTTAATATGTAGTATAAAAATATAAGTTACATTTATTTTCAGGCTTATTGTATTTCAAAATAAGTAAATCATCAATGTTTCTTTTTTTAATATGTAGTTATCTCCATCAGCTTACTTGTAATTTTGTTCATAATAATACAGCTGGTTCAAATCGGGAATAGGATGTCCCCTAGGCGATTGGCGACTTTTGGGAGCGATAATTGGTGATTTAGGTCATGGTAACACTTAACATACCAATGCTTAAGGCTCCCTTCGAGCAATTCCGAAACTAAGAATCGACGAAAGCTCCCTCTACTGGGAGGGGGAAGGGGCGTTACTTAGTGCGGACAAAGTACTCATACAATACTGGTCATATGGAGCAGAAGTAAATAGTTCTCTTATAAAAGAGAAATTACAAGCTTTATTTTTCTTAATTTTCCTTATTTCGCTTGAATTCAAATTAGGAACTTCTTAGATGCTTTTAATTTTTTCAATTTTGCTCTAATATTTTCCATTTTCTTATATTTATGTTTTGACAGCTATCATGAAGTTTGAAAATGACGTCACAGGGTAATAAATATTTCCTCTAGACAGAACTGAAAGAAGTAGAGCTGTTTCCCCACCTCGATCCTTCCCCTTCTATCTCCCCCTCCATTCAAAACAAGAGAAAAAGGGGGTAATTTGATCTCCATCGTTCTTTTATGCAGTATCTTGCAAGCTTTTGCGGTAGGAATCGGTCCCTCCTGAGGCTAAATTGCCCTTCGGTGTTGTTCAAGTGTTTGAAAGCTATCCCAAACTAGGAAGAAACTGGTTTTTTCATTGCTTCAAAAATAGTCATTCTTCCCTTTCGACAACTTTTTTTTTACTCCTTTTTTCATGCCTTCTAATTTCAAAAAATCTGTTTCTACTATTTCATTTTTTTCAAAATCGTATCACTTGATTTATAAAAGATCGACAATGTTAGCGATATTCCAAATTTTGTGTTTGCTGATTAATTATATGAAAATAAATTTTAATATAATAAAATGTTCTATATACAAAATTTTGCAAAGAACAGATTTTGCCACCCAAAGTGCGCTTTTTTTTGTAATTATTATTAAATTATTCAATTAAATATTAGAATTAAAGTAAACGATAAAATATCGAGAAATTGACTATAGTAAACTTTTCCGATATTAAAATTAAAGGAACCAGTAAATTATTAAATTGATTTTATTTTAGCTAAGTGTAATAAAAATCAAAGCAAACGATAAATTATTAAATTGAATATTATATCAACTATATGTAATTAAAATTAAAGGAAATGACTAATTATTAAATTGAATATTATATCAACTATATGTAATTAAAATTAAAGGAAATGACTAATTATTAAATTGAATATATTTAAGCTATATGTAATTAAAATTGAAGCGAACGATTAAAAATTGGAAAGTGATTTCGTACGCGAAAAGTGATCTGGTTCGCCAAAATTGACCCAACTAAAACAATAGCCCCTTAGGTGGCTAAAAAGCTGAAATCTGGTCAAAATAAATTGCTCAGTGATGTTGCTGCATTGTCAGTATGTGGTTGTATTAACTGAAATAATTATTTGAATTTTGTTGCTAATATTGTATCCACCCAATTGCCCCAATAGGAAAAGAAAAATTTATATCAAGGCATTTGCTTTATTAAGAGTTTGATTTTTGGTAACTAAAAGATACAGATTGTAATATATATTTATTTTAAATTATAGCCAAGTCGTTGGGGTTTTTAGAGCGAAATTAATAAAAACTAAAAAAAAAAGCAAATTTTATATTTATATATGCAGTATATATATATATATATATATATATATATATACATATATATATATATATATATATATATATATATATATATATATATATATATATATATATACTTTTCATTTACTTTTTTTTACAAGATTTTATTGGATTTCCTCATATTGAAAACAAGTTTTAAAATTCTATTACCTTAACTCAATTTTTTGTTTTAAATGAAACAATTATCTATAGCAAGGGTATTCAACCTTTTGCCGCTATGGGAACCTTTGAGCTTACTGTTTTCAAGGAACCTTGATCAAAAGGAAAAATAGGGTATCAAAGCTTTATCCTACTCAAATTAACAAAAATTATACTGCCTCTTTTTTTTCATCACACACAAACTTTAATAAGATAATGAAGATAGTTAACGGTTTTTTTTTTTTTTTTTCTAAAATGTATTCTATCAATGAATAAAAAACAACAATATTTTTAAATTAAAACAAATTCATAAAAGAACATTTTTAATGACTTGTCCGTGATTATGATTTCAAAGTATTTCAACACTTGGAATAAATTGATAAAACTCTGGGTAACCTAATGTCCTGTTCAGCAACCAATCTGAACGAAGTACACA
>BMAW01070704.1:350143-457090 GCA_019974015.1 Nephila pilipes | reverse complement strand
GTACGAAAATTAAGTGATTCAAATGAAATGAATACACAGAAAATATTTTTTCAAACTATTATTTTTGTATACGAGCATATTGTTTGCAATCTTGCTTGTAAAAGATGCTTGATTTTAGGAAATTCAATATAACACTGTAAATTGCGAATATAATATTCTTTGAAGCTCCAGAGAAATATGAAATAATCCTTTACTACAGTACCCAATGAAAAACTAATATTCATGGCTTTTTCAATGAGCATAGGAAATAGTATAAAAAACATAAATGAATATCCTAATAGCTATTTACCTGACCACCTCAAGATATGACCTTGCTTTGTTCAGCTGCTAAAGGATTTCATTTATCAAATTCTACATTCCTTAATTGTTTTGAATCTTAGTATCTAATTGGAATTGTTTACTTAGAATAATAGAAAACCTTGAAGAAATGTTAATTTTGTTTTTTCTCATATGTTATAATCAGAAAATATTTTAAACTCCCAGTTAGGCATGCAGACGCGTAAAAATATCAAATGTAGACAAGCAAAGCAGTTTTGTATTTTTCACTTTGAGAACTTGTTCTTAAAATGATTAACAATTAAGTTAAAAATAACTTAAGAAAAAGTTTCCATCAATTAACTTTACATATTCCTTTTAGTCTCAGAATAATTTTTAAACTATTTCCTTCTAGTTTTAAGGATCTAGGTCCAAATTCAGAAAAAGGCTCTATTATTCATATAAATATCGGTTTATCATACTCTATTTTGTAAACTTAAATCCGCTCTTTAAATTCGTACTTTTTTCTTTCTAATGTGAGAAGTTATAAATCCATTTGATTTATGCTGTTGGGAATAAATTAGGAAACCTATTTAAACCTGAACTGTAGAAATGAATTTGGAATCATGGATTTAGGAAAAAATGGATAGATTCAAATTGTCGATGGAAAATTTTAAATTAAAACGCTTCATTAAATCAACAAGTGCGATATTAGCAAAGGACCTCGTAAATTTGAAACAGAGATAATAAAATAATGAGGGGGAACCTGAGATGGTACCTACTTCTCTTAATTTCAAAATAACTCTCCGCGAAAAAATTTCGATCCTCAGTTCCATTTAACATAATTCAGTTTCATTACAGTCCCAATAATTTCAAACGTAGGAGTTTCAAGGGAACGGGGTTCTACTGAAGCAAAGGATTAATTCTAACAAAAAGGAAAAGAATAATAAATTATGATGTTATCTAAAAGCTAGAGAAGTCCAAACATGATATTAATATTAAAGTTCCTCTCTTTTTTTAATTTGAAAAAAGTCTTTCGATAATAGCTCTTATTCTTTGTAAGAAAACAGCTTTAAGTTCTGCATTTAAAAAAATAGTTCCATTCTTTACTTATAGTTCAAGGTGTGTTTTGACTGAAAATAATTTCTATTCAGGATAAAAGATTGTTTTTAGTGATAATCTTTATTTCCCTATTGCTTTCAGATGAAAATAATTTGCTATTGTTAAAAAACAACAAAAGCGCTTCCTGAAAACCTTAGATCTATTATTTTATATTATATACCTATTTCATACATATATACGGAAATATTTCCTAATTTTCTATTTTCTGTTTTACTTGATGAATAAAAAATGTTTAGCGATTTATTAAATGCTCTAGTAGAATTCGTTAAAAGTATAAAAGTAACCTTAAAAAGCAATTTATTCTTTTAACACGGCTTGTTTTGATAAATATTTATCAATTTTCAACTTGTTTCCCGGTAAAATGCGGTTGAAGAGAATTTTGTATTCAGTTAGTAATTTATTATACTGTTGCTCCTAAATTCTTATGAAAATTTACATCTTCTTTTAAGGTAATTTTAAACTCAAGTAAAATTTATCCTCTAAATTAAATTTGAGAAACAATCATTTTCTTCTTACTTCTAATCTTTTGAATCAAACATATCATTTTTAAAGGTCTGTTATTTCCCCTCCCCTTCTTCAATTTTGAATAGAAAGGGAATATTTTTTTAAAAAAATTAATATTCTGCTTTCGTACACAAAAAAATTCTGAATGATTTGGGTATATTTGAAATCAAAAAAAAAAAGCCAAATAATTGTCAAAAGCTTAGGATTCCTACATTCCACTAATGTGATTATTTTCTCACTGCTTTGAATTACTCAATTGTTAATACGAATTTAATGATGAAATGCAACTGTTTTCATCCAACGTTTTTTTCCGGAAAAAAGGAACGAATTAAATTTCAAAATGAAATATTTAAAAAATATTTTTAAGCTTTTGAAGCTCAATATAAGAGTGCTAAAAGAAATTTCAGATATGCTTAAGTTCTTTGACCATTTAATCTTCTAGACTAACCATTTCAATGTATTATGTTACACCTCGATGTATTATGTTGTTACAGTATATGAAAGTTTCACAAAGTAGAACACCATAGTAGACAACGCACTTCTGTGTATGTAAAATTGGAAGATATATTCATTTTACATTTCTGCTCAAATCATAATAAATAAATAAAAAAACAAGAATAAACGTAAAAGTGTAAATAATTTATTTCTTATTTATTGTTCAATATCGAAATAGAAAAAATTTAAACATGATTTATAAAACTCAAAAAAATTATTTATAATTTTAAAGTTTTATTTGATTGGTGGATTTGATAACATATTCATTTTTTCTGACTAGTTTTGACTAATATGAAGAGTAAAAGTTATGTAGTCTCAATATATTTATCAATCCATTTGTTTCCTGGTGGAAACGAGTGATAAATAAATAGCTCCATCGATTTCAATTGATGTTTGAAAATAAAGAAGTTACAGAATTAAAGAGCATAAATAAATATTTTTACTATTCCTTAGAAATGAATTAGACATTAACATAATATTTTTTACAGATATGAATGATTTCATTTTGAATTGTAAACGAGTATTTTTGTTGTTGTTGTTGTTGTATGTTGCTAAGCTACAATTTAAAATAATGTCTTTTACATTGAAATGTTACTTATCATTCCGTACAATATTCAGTTTTCTTCAGCCTTTTATGTCCTTATTACTTAAGTTATAAAAAATTGAAGAAAGAATAAAAAGAAATGAAGCAAACTATCTGCAGGCCTTATGCTCAGCAAATAATAGAAACGATTGGCTCTTATTTTGAGTAAATGTAACTAAAAGGAATGAACTGTTGATTGAACTAATCAATAAATAGTCATTTGAAGAACAAAGAAACCAAAGAAATAAACAAAATAATAATAATACGAATTACAATGGCGCCGTCCTATCAAACATCAAATAATAAACAGTATGCAGATAATAACTCAAATATCTAAACTAAATTGTAAGACAGGTAATAAATGCATCACATAAAATAAAAATAATATAGATAATGATGATATTAATATTATTATACGAAAGTATTGATATAAACTTTCAGTTTTTTAGAAATCTCTTCACAGTCTTGTGAAAGAATAATCGTATTTTGTTTGAAGACTCTGAGTTAACTCAAAAAAGTATACTGGTAGTCTGATGAACTTTTAAATATGGAGAGTTCCAGTCTCTCAATGTGTCGGATGTAGTACTTGGAGAGGGAAGTGCTAGCAGAAATCGTCCTGTTCTTTAATGGGCTCGTCCTGGAGAGGTTCTGCAGCCTGCAACCCCGTGTGTTACTCACAGTGCGACTTTAATAACAATCACAAACTAGACCGCAAACAATCGAAGAATTTCAAAAAAAAATGTATCATTTTCACAAGAAAATAATGAGACAGAACAAATTTCTTTAAATCCTAAAATATTTTGTTTTTATCAACAAAGTATAAAATATTTGTAGTTCCTTTACTTTTCATTTTATTGACCTTCTGCTTAGAATAAATCCATTGTTTTGTCAATTTAGTGTTATTTGTTATAAATAAAAAAAATGTCTGGAAGTAGCAGACGCAGTAGTGTATTGCACCATCAAAATAATTTACTGCTTGAATTATTTTGAAAATTCAGTAACATTATGAGAACTAAAATTATGATAATTTAGTTTATTCTTGAAATAATTTAGGAAAGCGCCATTACGTCTCGTAAATTTACAAAGTAAAGACACAAATATTTATATTGCATCATGTGTAGTATTCTAAATCAGGTCAATTAAAGAGTTAATGTTGTATGAACAGAGAACAGGAAGCGATAAAAAATTGTTTGCCGTTTATTATGAAGCGAAGCGAATTTTATCATGCGAACTGAACAAGAGTTCTCCAGATCTATCTATTATTTAGATAAAATTTAATTGTGAAATCGTAGTCGCAGTAGCGCATCAGCCGCGGCTTTCGTTGAGTCGGGTTTGAGGCTTGATGCCACAAAGAAACTGTACCATGTAGCCGGGGCTGATGCAAATCCGTTGAGGCCTCAGTCCCCGCTGGCGTGAAGGAAAGTTAGGAGAGGGCGTTGCCAGCTCAGGTGTCGTCGTCCTCGTCACTGACCGAGGTTCACCAGGGGTCCGTCGCCAGCCCTTCATATGTTGCTTCTTATGCGACGTTAATAAACCAAACCTCATGGAAATCGTAACTGTTACTAGGCATACACCCTGAACGATTCATGCATGAAACAGTTTTTTTTTTTTTCAATTTTGTGACCTCGGAAAAACAAAATTTAATTTTTAAAATTCATACAGAAATAAAATATTCGAGCTCTTAAATATCATGTAGAAAAAGCTAACGGATATTCGAAGTAATTACATTTTCAGCATATATTACAAAACCTTGTAATTAATTTTTTAGATGTCACGACCAATGATCAATTGTAACGGCCTTCCATCATTATTTATAACTCCTCACAGACATCTAAAGTATAATTAAATAGTCAATAAGTCTGTCTGATTGGAGGTTTGAAAGAGAATACACTTTATTACCTATAAAAAAGAATATGCAAGACTGCTCTGTATCACGAGTCCCTCTATTTCAGTTAATCCTAGCTATGTATTCAAATAATAAAGTTTGCTTTATCAAATATCTCTGTATTCCAGATTTCTCATTATAGCAGAATCGGCTCCTATTATTCGAACAGTCTTCCATTACTATCAATATAAATGATTAATACGGTTGATTCATTCCAATCTACATCATCTCTCAGCTTTTTGTTATCATCTTTATCTTTCTTTCTCTATCCTTTCACTACTATTTCATTTTCTAGTCTATTTTCGTTAGCACTTCTATCTTCTGCTAATTTACCTGATCACATTTGTTGGAAAGAGCCATAGTTGTATGCACTAAATCAGCCGAAAGCCCTGAGAGGCTTCAGAAGAGATAATTGGGAATAGCCCCTCATCATACTGTTATGAGAACGTTTCTTGACCCAGTATCATATTTTCCTAAGGATCCACATTTCGCCACACAGGACAATTTCGAAGCCCCTGAAGTATTTAACGACAAAAGCCTCATCTCCCAGTAAATAATTTTCAGTAGATTCGGAATTCTAACCTGCTATTCGCCATGAACATCGAGCTGGTCTACTACTACCTTAAAGCTTAAAGACAGAAGTCTCGATAAAGCATCTTACCAAAACAAATAAATATTCCATTCAAGCAAGATATTCGTAAAAAAAAATATCTTTATTTTAGAAGCACAAACTTTTAATTAATGATATCTTGAGTTATTCAATTATTTTCCAATCGAAATATCTATCCTATTTTAAAACGTTGTTTGCTTCATCAAGCCAATACGATGTATTTTTTTCTTTTCATCTTTTCAGTGAGAATATTTTTAAATCCTAATCTGAGCATCAATATGAAGATTAACCAACTCATGACGTCCGATGTTCGGTGGTCGAAACTCAAGATGACCACCCTGTTGAGGGCTTGAACGGCAGACCCCACAGGGTGCTGTCCAGTAACCACAGTAGTGGGGAACCCGTCCCGTTAGGCTTCCACTACTTGAGAAGACTATGTAGAGAGAGAGGAATCCTTTTTGAGGATCCTGAATTCCACGTGGCTACTGCTAAAATTCCTACTACAAAACACAGATCTCAGTCTTCAATAACATGGATGCGCCCTTACGTAAGTCATACTTAGTTTTTGACAGTTCATAAAAGTAACATCTGTTATTTTTCATTTTGATTATGCTTCGGATTTATCCCACCCTTCATTTTAATGTAAAATCCCTCCCTTTTGTTGTTGAAGAAACCAACTCTTCAAAATGTGTTAAGATGTGTTGTATTTACATGCTTGTATACAGTGTCATATTTAATCCTAAATTTTCTATTAAAGAGATAAAGGAGCTAAAATAATCCTTATGAGAATTGTTAAGTGTTGTATATGTTATAGATTAGAGTTCTTTTTTTTTAAATTTGAATGGAAGCAGAAATCCAAAAAACGATCGAAAATAGAGAAGAATTGGAGAATTTCATAAAATCAATTTTTAAGATTTTTTTTTTCATTTAGCTCCTCAGTTGTTTTTTAAATTATATTTTCTTCTTTTCATTTTTCGAGAAGAAAATATTCCACATTTTTTCTTTTTCATGCATTCGCTTTTCCTTGCATTTCTCTAATTATTTTTTTTTTCAATCCATTGCAAAGTAGTCGCTAGAACTTAAATTTTTCAGATGAACCGCATGTGTTCTTTGTTTGTATAATTCGCTTATAAAGTTCAAATCAATTTATTAAAGGAGTTTAAATATTATTTTTATAGATTTTAACCATTAAGATTCTTTATTCAAAAGCGGCAAAGAATCTTCCACAGGTATTCAAATGATTTCATTCACATAAAGGATGTACACATAATGGACCAGAGTCTATGGAATCATATTTCACTCATCCAATGTATCAAATAGATCATCAAAAACAACATTAAAGCTTTTTTTTATAACTTCATTGCATGAAAATACAGTGAATGAATTAATGTAAACATTTTAAAAGAAATAAACTAGATATTTCAAATAACAAGAATAGTTACCGTCCTGTTTTCTTTATTAGAATATATCATAATAATTCAAGATTAATTATGAATTATATCATCTTAAAATCATATTTTGCTTTTAGAGTATAACGTTAACAAAAATGATAATTTATATTTACAATGATGAACTAAAAATAAATTTTATGTATTAATCACCATCTTTTAACTATGATTTTAAGTTAATAGTATAAGGATTTAGTGTAGGTAATTTCTTTTTAAAATAAGAATACATGAATTAGAATATAAAAGATATTATTGAAAAATTTTTCCAATATCGTTTCAGTCACGATTAGTGATTTAAAATAAATAAAATAAAAAGAATATTGATCCATATAAATTTTTTTCAAATATTGCTTAGGGGGAAATTATTTGATAATATATAAAAATTCTGAGATGAATCCTAAATACAGCATAAGATTGGCCCGTTTTTGGAATTATAGATTTCAGATAATTGATTTATTGGACTTTTTGCTTTTCCTTTTTTATTGAAAAATTATTATCGTAAATATGCCGAACTGATACAAACACAGATTAATTGATTAGAAGTGATATTATTTTCAAAGGCATTTTTGTGCTCGTTCATACATTTTAATAAAAATTTTAGAAAAAAAGATGCAAAAAGAGTTTGAATTAATACCGTTTTTCGGAGAAGGAAATAAAAATAAAAAGGTGAAAACTGATGTTATTTCCCCTCCATATTCTTCTTTTATAAGAATTTCTTTCAATGACGCTACTTTGAAACACAAATATGAATAAATGAAAAACTAGATATTATAGTTAGAAATTGAATAAACATTATCTTGCGTGTGTCTCTTTCGGCTGAATCTGACTTTATAATGATTCATATAAAAAAGAGAGAAAGAGAGAGAGATTGAAAATATAACTATTCTTTGCTTAACACATATGGTACTAAAATGAGTTTAGAGTTTAAATATACATTTTAAATTTTTATTTAAAAAAATCATCGTAATAAGGAAAATAAAAGATTTCCTTAAAAAATTGGACTACAAAAGAATTAAAAGTAATTGAACCTCCCAATGACCATGACATAATTTTTTCTTTCCTTATTGTCTATTCTTTTCCAACTCAGGAAAGTTGTTGTTTTTTTACAAACAAAAAGTTTCCGTTAAATTATGTATAACTTTCCAAAATCAGAAAATGTACCTAACATTTAGACATTGTTACCTCCTTTTCTCCTTTTTACGATTTTCAAATTTAGTAATACATGAACTATCTTGTGTTAAATATGATCTATCTTTTCTTTCCTTCGCGAAGATAGTTTATTTTCAGAGACATTTTTCTTGATAATACAAAATGAATAGTGAAAAAGAGGAAACTACATATATATATTTATACATCTCTCTAATAAAGAAACATTACATTCTTATAGTAGAAAAAAGGCCGGAAATTAAGATTTGTTAATTTACTTAACGTTAGTACATAAACTTAGCGTTAGTATATATTTGTTATATAGTAACTGTATTCGCATTTCTTTGAAAAATCATTCAAAAAACCAGTTTCCGCGTCGTTTATACTCAGCGGAGGTCCTCAACTAATCAGTCTTAGATTAGAATAAATTCGCGGCTTGTTAAGAGCCCCCAGCCACTAGAGATATGGCCAGAAATTTATTTTAGAAAGTATCAAATTTTATTCATAATAGTAATCAGTATAAATGAAATGATTACATTACATTTTATTATTCATCAAATTTTAATTATTAATGAAGAGTTTTAATTAAATTTCCAATTTTATATGAGAAGCTATTGTGATATAATATTCTTATTGCACAGAATAGAAATAAAGTTATTAAATTTAGAAATTAAATTTATCAATATTTTTTTTTCTTTTAGTACATGAAAGAATTTGGTTTATACACGCAACTTCTAGTTTATTATAAAAGTGATTTATTTTAAAAATGCCCGAAAAAAATTCGGATTGTTATTTACAGAAAATAAAATATAAGAAAATTTCAAAATTTTATATATTTCTACAGAATTTTTTATCTATGATTCCAAAACCGTATAGCAAGAGATGAATGTACGGACTTAATTTGCAACACTTATTTAGATTTGTACTTTTCGTTAGTAACCAAACATACGCAAATCGTACTAAGAGTTGAAATTGATCTTTTTATTTAAGAAAATGGATTTACAAAACTGTCATATTAAAAGGGAAAATGAAGCAAATATGATAGAAGTAGACAGAATACTTAAATAGTAAGAAAATTATAACATCGTACATGTTGCAACTAAACAATTCTCGAAGCTAAATAATTTCTGAGGTTTAAAGTCATCATTTTTTTTAAAAAAAAAATCAGCATTTAAAACGGCTATAATAAAGGTTAGGAAATTAGGACAATTACAAACATCAATATCTCCTCTCGATTGTATTCTAGAACTTTTAAGAACTAAGATAAGAAATACAATTCACTTCAGATATTTGCACAAACGTTTAAACACTCTGTGTAATATAGGAGGCCTACAGGAAGAAATAGGATCAATCAAACAGAATAAAACATTTTATTAAGTGAAGTAATTTGAAATAAAATAATCTCCATAAAGTAATTATTTAATTTTGTTATAAATAATAATAATATTCAATAAAAAGATATTATAATTATACAAGGGTTGTAATCAAAGCAGTGGCAACATTATCTAGAAGTCGAAAAAGATCCAGTATGTGCAAACAGGATATGGGAGCCGTGAGGCGGCGCTGTTGTCGAAGTGTATATTGCATGAAACAGTCGATCCAGTTTGAAAAGTTAGTTGCTGTGCGACTTTGAAGAAGAGATTGTGATTTTTAATGCTCTGAACAATATTTACAAAAGGTAATCAGTGGTCATGGATTAAACTTGAGTTTGCCCGTGGCAAAAATGCATCCAAATGTTTTCACGGATTACGTGAAATGCATCTGAATGTGAAGTCTGTGACGATAATACGTTAACGTATGGGACGGTTGCACGATTGGTCAAAACTTTTCGTTTAAGTCATAATCAGACTGCGAATTCGCACAAATCGACCATCCATTCCTCAACATCAGATTGACATCGTCAGGGTTCTCTTTTCTATGGACCGTTGATGGATAGTCCGGGAATTGTACGTAGACATTGGTCTCAGTCATCAAACAATGTGACACATACTGAAGAAATGTTTTAACATGAGGAAAATTTCGTCACGCTGGCAAGGACGTACAGAAAGGGTACCGGCATGCACTGACTAATTTCTACCTCGACAAATACTGCAATGAAGGAGACTCATTTCTGTTGTGTGTTGTTGTCAATGATGAGACGTGTACACGAGCCTTCGAGCCAGAATTAAAGTTTCAATCAAATGAAAGACATCAGACAAGTTTGCAACGTCTACAGAAAGTTCGAAAGGGCACACAGTCGAGGGAAAGTTATGCTTATTTGACATACGACTGTTAGTTTTTCATTCTTACTCATGATGTTCCGGAAGAAAAAATTGTCAACGCAGTCTACCATTGGCGATTTCTACAGAACCATCTGTGTCTAGCTATTTGGAGAAAACGTTCACGTTTATTGCGAGACAATCTCCTTGTCTTGTTATATGACAACGCTAGTTGTCATGTGGCGCACAGTGTAACCAATATGTTACGACGGTGGCTATGGGAGGTCTTAGAACATCTTCCATATTCATCTGACGTAGTGATGGTTAATCGAAGTGTCTAGTCCAGTTGGGCTTTAAATTACTATCATGCTGTAGTTTAGCTCGATACTTCTGTAGTGCCCAGTACAATAATCTGACGTGAGTCCTTATGACTTCGCGCTGTTTCCTCGGTTAAAAGAAATCTTTGAGGCATCTAATTTCCTGTTGTGACATCTATGGTCCGAGAAGAAGGGCGCTACGTTACTATCATCAACAGACAACATCTTACCAACCATATACTACAGCTTCCCAACTTTGGCAAAAGGTGCAAAACTTTTGTGGGGATTATATTGAATAAATATAATGCAACTTTACTTGTAAGCTCATTTTGAATTATTTACTATCTGTGTTGCCACTACTTTATTCACAATCCTCGTAGATCAATGTTATAAATAAATTACTTTGAAATTTTTGCTTAATTGCTCTTTCTTTATTATGATCTTGAATCCGATATATCCCTCAAAAATTATGCATTTATATTGTCGCTTATGGAAGAATTTTCGGGTTACAAGTTTTTTTTATCTGAAGAGTTTTTCGGAGCTTTACATTTGAAATTGAAAAGTTTCAAAAGTTATGAAAATATCAATTTACTTACTTTATGCGTGCATGTGTGTATCTTTAAAAGCTAATGCTCTTTATTAGAATTTGCCTATAGCGCGAATTTTAAATATATATTAAAGTGGAATCGCTTAAGGATATTTAAAATAAAATTCCTGCTTGAAACTTAAAGCTATTAAAGACTGGATTATGATTGTGACTGATTGTTAACGTTGCTCTTAGAAGCCACACGAGGGTTCTTAAACTTATGTTAGTTATGAAGTAAAAATTATATACAGTGTTTTCCGAAATATTTATGCCCTTTAAATCATTATTCCTTTATTTCTAAAAGATAACGTCCGTTTTTATAGTAATCATTGTTTTCGCTTACAGAATATTTTCCTCAAGGCAATACGTGTATGTAAATAATAAGGAAGATTATTCATAAAAGAAATTTCAAAAATAAATTTTGATTTAAACCGGATATTCTGGAAACAACAGTTTCACAATAATAAAAAAGATCTTGTTTATCTTCCTTTGAGGTCAATAACCTAGGTAAATTAACAATGATATTATTTATTTTTAAAATCTAATATAAAATGAAAAACAATTTTTTGAAAAATTGTGCATATATTTTTCAATTATCAATCACCACAAAAATTAATACATTATCCCCCATTTTTCCTATTTTTCTTAAACGTAAAATCTCCTCAGGAATGCGAATGTTTTATTCAAACATATTTTTGAAAAGATAACAAAATTATAGTCTTTTTGCATGAAGCCCGAAATATTAAATGTGAATTTTAAGAATTCAGATATATTTTCCAATGAATTGTACATTTCATATAATCAAAAAAAATATTCAAATAGCCTTCAAATTGGATATTTATAATCAACGTTTCTAAAAAAAACTTTAAAAAAGTTATGTAATACGATGTACTTTTAAAATTATTGGTATTATAATCTTTTTTCAATGAAAGAGATAATTAAAAATAAAATAATGCTATAGATAGTGAAAACTTTGCACAATTTTTTAACTTATTTGAGCTTTTCTTGCATTATTATTTCCTTTTATATTAGATTATAAAAGCATTCTTTTATATTTAGCTATTCATGTTTAACCACTAATATTCTAAATGCATACATATTATAAAACAAAGTTTATTGATACGCTTAATACATTTACTTAAGCAAAAGAAATTTTTTTTCGTTGCCATTTTCTTAAAAGTATATCAATTTTACACGCTTTATTGTACAGTTGTTCCCAAAATTGAGTATATACCATTCACTTCCTTTCTCAAAAGCGTAAAACATTTTTCTTAAATTACTTATTTATGTTTAACATTTATAGAATCGGTAAAATATGCATAAAGAGACGTAACGTGGTAAAAACAAAAAATAAGGAAGGTTAATATTTTTATTACTGCAAATTATTTACGTTTGAGTTACAGATTTTTAATTCACAAAATTGAATATACATCTAGTATAACCTCTGAAATTTTTGATAAACATAAATTATTAGTTTACTGCTTATGTGCTTTCATTTACATATATTCATATTTCATTTCCTGCCGAAAAGAGTGTATTGATTAGAAAAGATTTGCTTTGTTTCACTGAATATTTTTGCCCATTTTTCCTTGTAATATTGTTTTTAAGTGTTTTTACTCCTAATATTAGGTTTTTGAAGATGTTTTTCCACTGAGACTGCACATTTATATCTCAGTGAGATCGAGAGATTGTAATGGTGTATGCAGTTGCATATTACAAACGAACAACAACCATTAGTTGACAATTTTAGCCGTATGTTTTGGATCATTATTTTGTTAAAAAATAAAATGTGACCCTAAACCTATTTCTGGGATCTTAATATTAAATTATTCTTCAGTATATCCAAGCATTTCAGTATATCCATGACTGTGTCTATGATTTTCTCTCACTTTTGCAAACATGCAACTCCATTCAAGAACCAAACCACCATGAGAGACTGAAAATCCTGTTTGGGGGAAGTAGTGAAAATTTAGGATTTCCGCAAATATATTATCTATCATCCCTTCCAAAAACATTGAATCATCTTTCATAATTCTGAACATTACATTATTAGATATATAATAAATCTTTGAATTATGATTTTTTGCAGATGTCATATTTTTTCTCTATTTATTTCGAAACTGAAGGGCTTTCTTCTAGTTACATGACCATTATAATTTGCTTCTAGGATCACTTTTCGGTTGGTTTCTACAGAAATATTTCCTCTTATTTCTGTACAAGTAGATAAGGCAATTTTTGCAACGCTCACTTCATTAATAAGAAATAATTATAGTAAAACCGAAATTTTTATAGAGCGTATATTTATTTCTTCATTTTATTTTCTTAGTCTCATACATTTTGTGATGTGTATTTTGCCATTCCTATAAATATTAAACTAACGTGACTGTTGAATAATATTATTTAAGGCATTTCAGAAAGAAAGAGAGAAATTCAATTTTGGAGCCACAATACATGCAATCACATTTCAATTTTTTCATCAAATAAATCAGTATTTGTTAAATTGTTATTTCATATTGATAAATATATTGTGTGTTAAATAATATAATACAGTAAGAAAAAAAATTATGTGTTGAAAAGCAAAATGTATAAAAAAATAAAATGAGGTATGGAATTTATAATAATAAAATACCCAAGCGCTGAATTGGTTTTGCAGAAATTCTCTTTATTTGTTGTAATGTTTTAAAAACATTGAATATAATTTTTTGATGATTTATTCCTATATTTCATGTAGGAACTATGCGCTCGTCCAAAATTTATTTCGGAAAACACATCTCGTTTCGACATCGAGCAAGGAGAACTGGGTAAGAAACATTTTTTTTATATTATCAAAATTTTATACAACATAATGTGTATTTTATTTTGAAAAAGATAAAAAATATCACAATTTAGTTAAGTATTTCCTATAACGTTAATATCAAATTCTAAAAATTTCTTTTTAAAACATGTAAACTAATTATTAAGCACAAATATATATTAAAATCTACGCATAAATTAGCAAAACTTATCATTTCATTTCCTCTTCCATTTCAAGTTTCCAATAAATTAAGCACATAAGAAAATATTCTGTTATCAGTTCTTTGAAGTGAAGCAAACATTTAACTATATTTTATTAAATTTTGGAAGAAGAGATACTATGGTTTTCATTCAAAAAAAAAAACAAAAAACTGAGAATTAATCGGTACGAAAAAATAAAATCAAGCTTATAACTGAAATTCTACGCCTTTGTATGTGTGTGTGATTTGTATTTTATAATATAAGGATTATAAGAGATTTTATAAGGATTAATAAGAGATTTAATCCTTAGTCTAAATTAATTGTATAAAAGTAATTATCGTAACTGTAGGTACATATTTTAATTTAATTCACAAAGTAATTAAAAATTAGGAACTGTTTCAAATTTGTATTAATCGATTTCTTTTAACAAGACTAAATAATCGTTTGATTTGCTTTTATAAATATTTCTCTCATTACAAAAACCCTTTAAAAATTAATTAAATTTTAATTAATTTTGTTATTGTACTAAATATGAATATATAACTTTCTAATGCGTGAAAAATGAAAGACAATAATAATAAAATTGACCCGGCATAATATGTAAATTCAGCATCGATGTTCATTACGTTGTATGTTTCTTTTCAAATAGGACTTGTCAACAAAACTCTAAGATAACTTTATAAAGAGACCGATTATTATTTTTTTTATCTCAATGGCCATCTTGTTCTTTATTAAATAAATAATACAAAGACATTAAGTCACAAACAGAACATCGAATCGGAAATACAGAATAATTCACTGTAAATGCATCGTAGAGCATCAGATAACGTTTTAAAATATTCCTTCCTGGAACAATAATAGAAGTCTTAAATTGACATTTTTCCAACTTGAGGGTTTTGTTCGCTCTAGCGAAGGGTTACAGTTCCATTAAAGAAGAACCAAATGATTATCTCAGATGATGCCATCGAAAGATAAAGTTGATGTACAATGCTGAAAAGAAAAACGTAAATTAAGTGATCACTCAGCATATTCATTAGATAGAGTAATTGTCATATTGTAAAGAAAATGGATGCGTATCGCATGATGAAAGGTCAAATGTGTTAAGAAATATATATACTAGACATAGCATTTATTACAATTCTAGTTCTCAATACTTCTTTTGTTATACTTTGGAATATGATTATATATTATTTTAATGCTAAACGCAATGTTAGAAATATGCTAAAAGAGTCATAAACATATAACTTTCAAACTAAAAAATATTATTGTTGTGAAATTCCTACGCAGTATAAACATTTATATCCGTAGGTGAAAGCCAATCAATGGATTAATTTGGAGAGAGTTAAAATAATAATACAATACATATAGATTACAAACCAAGTAATAAAAATGTATTTAAAAAAATCCTTGAATCCCCGGTGAAAAGTTGAAGGAAGATCAAAAAACAAAAATATTGTATACGTAGTAAAGAGGTTGCATAGTAATTTTACATGTGAGTATATTGGTGTTAGATTTTGAGATACCTGGCAACGTTATATATTATTACTAGCTATTGTAATGTTGTTAGCGCAACAAAAAAAATATTGTTACCATGTTTTTTGTGAAAAAAAATTAATACAGTGATTTTCCGAATGGAAAAAATGTATCCATTATGAAAGACATTATAATTATATATTAAATTTTATTGATTTTAAATTAATATCGTGTGTATTTTAATTAGATGGGGTGTCATAAGGATTTGGGACTTTAAAGCGCTGAAATTAATCTAATTTGCATTTGCTATTTCAGTTATTTTTTTTCATAATTATTTTTCATTTCGTTTTCACGAAAATATATACCTTAAAATTATCTTGTCAATAAATCAATACTACTCTGATGATTTAAAAAAATAATCATATTTACTGATCGATGCGCGCACTTGTGTGTAAACAGAGTTATTAGAATTTACAAGATATATCCTAAACTTTCAGTTTTCTTAAAATGTCTTTTAAGGGAAAAAAATTATTCTTTTTTCAAGACCACAACAAATATTTCGCTGTCAATTGTATTTTATAAAATTGCTTACTTTTGAAGTTTACGTTGAAAATATTCTGTAGTTATTCAACTACTTGGTAATTTGAAATAATTATCATTCGACAAATAAAAGGAAGTAATTTCAAAACGATAATATATATAAATCAGACAAAATGTTTTTTTGAAAATTTCAAATCTCAGTTACATTTATATATGTAACGTCAAAAGTACCAGGAGAAAAATAAGCAAGTGAACATGCAATAAAAAAAAACAGGAATTAAAATTTTTCTCTTCTATTCTCTATCTTAAATACAAAAAATATGATTTTAAAATAAAGTAACTCCTGAAAAACATGAAGCTTGGTTTTAAAAATTTCACGCGTTATTGGGGAACTCAATTGTATATATATATATGTGTGTGTGTGTAAAGACTCCCAAAGCTACAGAGATAGGCACAGCCTGATTGTACTTCTTTTAGACCCGGGCAGACTTTAACATGAGTGTGTAAGCTCTTTAACTTTCAGCATCATTAAAATTGAATTGTTTCAATGAAAATTAATAAAATACGTGAAATACTTAATTATATATGCAGCCCCATTGCATTTCATTTTTGAAAAAAATATTTGTAATTAGCTAATGTAGGAATATAGTCTATTTCTATGGCGGATACGTTTGTTAATCATGCATATAAACTATATTCATAACAATTTTCAATCAAGATATTAAAATGTTTGGGGAAGAGTAATTCAAAAATGTTTAGATTGCACCGTAAGGGAACAATATTGATATTTTTCGTTTAGAGCCACAATTTATTAGTTGTTTTACAGAAAACACCGTGTATTACAAGGATCGTGGGAAATTAAATTCTAATCAAAATATGTATTCATTATCTAATATCTAAATTATTTTGCTAAACTGGTATGGTAAATGCTCTGAAGTGCAAAGAATTGACAGTAAAAACGCCAACGAGGAAATATAACTTCAACATGGAAAAAAATTAATCAGAGTATAATGAGAAGAAAATATCTTAGACATTGATGACCGAGAGAATTAAAAAAACAGTAGATTATATTAAAGCGTCTGACATATAAACCTCACATAATAATGAAAAAAAAAAAAAAAAAACTTTAAAAAATATTAGAAAAAAATTTTAAACTAGCTTTTTACCATCGTAAAAAAATATTTCGCTTATTTTAAATTTAAAAAAAAAAAACTAATCTACAATGATATATCAGTCAGTTTCACATTCGAGAAAAATATGATTATCATTTGTGATTGATTGATTGTTCCTAAACTTCGCATTGAGATCGAGCATTTACACGATGGCTATTATCGACGGATCTCGTAACTTAGAACCTCGGTCAAGTTTCAAGTATGACACTTGAGCTGCTTCCTTCCTCTCCAAACTTCCGCACCCACGGGAGGACTTGGGACATCATCCAGATTTAACGTGCATCAGCCCCACTACATGGAAGTTTATAACTTGCATCAGGGCTCGCGCCTACGACTCGTTAAAAACAACGCCAAACCCGAGTCCACGACCATGACTTCTAGGCTACCGCGGCCACAATCATTAGAGCTTTTGAAACTATCGATATTTTCAAATAAAGGATTTTTATAATCTTCATAACACAATACAATGTATGCGTAGCTTAGTGTTTAAAAGATTATTTCCTTTAAATCTAGAAACAAATGCAGTGTTTCAGTTGACATTTATATATTCTACACTCAGTAATAGAGAGAACTATTTTTTTTTTAAAATTAACAAAAATTTCAGTTTAACTTCAAACTTTCTAAGAAATACAATACAAATTTATAGGTATGCATGGCTTAGAACTTTCATAAAAATTTGTTGCTTTATAGTTTCAATAGAATTCTTAAATTTTTCTTCAAAACCTTGTCGATAGTAATTAAATTTAGCAAGGAAGCTTCTTTGGGAATAAAAGCAAACATCCAATATTAGCTATGATGTTGCATTCGAAAAAAGAGATATTTACACAACATGCATCAAAAACATAACCTTTTAAATTAGATTAATTAAAAGGACATCTTTTCCGAAAATATCCTTCGAAATAATACATTTTGTTCTTTGTTATATGAAAATAATACATACTGTTCGCTATTATACTGTCCCTTAATTAAGTATGCTTTCATTACTTTGAAAAGTAAGTATTATTCTAAGAGACTAAATATTTATTCTGCGAGTTCATGATACCCGTATAATTTTTTAATGAGGAAGCGACACGATATTCATTAGAAGGAAAAACACTTATGAACGAATCAAAGAGGTTTTCCAACCAGCTTTTAATCAATGTAAGTATTCCATTCATTGGTTATTGTTAGTTCTGGATTGAAATACTTACACGAATATAAGAGATTTGGTACGCCTCAAATAAAAGACTTTTCAAAACGTTAGATGCCGCTTTATAAAATTAATCTTATGCGAGTATAGGTAGAGAATAGAGTAAAATGTTTATTAGCAACCCTAAATAAAGGCTTTCTGTGTTTGTCTACAATTTTTTTCCAGTTTATATTATAAGGTTTAGAAGGATTGTACACTTTTTTTTTCTAAACGTGTAAGATTTTTTTTTATGTGATTTAAGACAAATTTTATAGTGCCATCCGTAGTCTTGATAATATCACATTAAAATATTTTTTGCTAGGAAACGTTCTAAAAACTAGAATATATCTACAACACACTTCTAGGATTACTTTTATTATGATTTTTTAAAGGCTTCAGAGTGCAGCAATTCTTTAAAAAAATAAAATATGTTTTATTTAAAGGCAGTCTCCTTGGGTGCATTATAATTAGAGTTTGTACATTCATAATAAAAGATGGTACGTTGTAATGAGACCGGAAGTAACAAAGGTTAAATTCGTGACCGTTTGATCGTTCAAGTTTTAAAAAAAAGCATTCATCATATGGAAATGGATGTCTATTTCCATGTGTTTTCGATCGAATGAGTTTATACTGAATAAAAAAGTAAATTTTATTTTACCTTCCTAGCACCCGAAAAGCAATTAATGTTTTTGTTAATTATACTGCTAAAGTTATTAAACATCGTCTGAAAATATAAGCTATTCATTTTATTTATTTTATATCCTCTCTTCATTTTTGAATTCATCCTTCAAGTTGAAGCTTTTTGAATTGCTTCCCCGCGGTCAAATGGTTAGCATTTATGAGGTCAAACACATTTAAAAAAAAGTTCAAAGTTATAAATATAACTTGTGTTTCCTTTCAATAGTTGAAATAAAGATTTAAATAAAACGAAGATCAAAGAATGCTAGAAAAGTTTACGTAAAAAATTACTTTGATATCGATAAAAAAAATAAACAAAAATTCTAACAGTTAAATAATAAGCTCATTAAAATAGATATCTCTCGATATTAAATTAAACATCCTTCTCCTTTTATACTTAAAGGTAAAAAGGTTTGAATTTTAATTTACTTAAAATAAATGAACTGTAAAATGTAAATAAGAAATAAATATCACATATCGTTGTAATTTTTTTTTACATTTAAAGAAGTTTATGTTAAGAATTTCCTTTTTATTCTCCTTCTATTTTATATTTTACTTTGCTCGCGCATTTGATGCACTAATTTTAGAATACTCTACCTTTGTGTAGATATACTCTGCCCTTTTTCGAAATGCTCTATAGATTTTATTTTCTTTCTTGGTATATCTTCTCTATGATTTGGCATTGTCGAAAAGAAATCTTAGTAAAATATTATTTAGATCTACACTGATTCTTGGTTCCATGAAATCAGCGTGTAAATACTATTGTAACCTTTTTGTTCATAGCCTTCTTTACTGATTTTTCCAATGTTTTAGTGCATTCTGCTAGTTTTACCAACACAACTGCAGATAAGTTAACGCGATTCAGAAATAAATTATATTGACAAATCACGTAATTTAAGTTTACACAAATTAAGGGCTTCGTTATAACATCTGCTTTTTGACAGTTGCAGAGCATCAATGTGAGTCCTTGTAAATGAAGATAGAGTGAGCAGAAAGAATTGTAGACGACTACACGCTAAATTACTAATAATACGACGATGTAAAAATCAGACTTAGAGCTTACAGTGACAATCTAGAATAATTATATTCTTCAAAATCCAAAATAACTTTTGAAAATATACAGTTATATAAGCAGCAAAATTAAGTATACGATTCTCTTCGAGCAAAAAAATAATTAATAAAAATATTGTATGAAAAATTGAAAAATTAATATAACGAACGATATTCTTAGCGAATAATTATTGAAGTGAATTTACTACATTAGTTAAAAATTATTTTTTTTTTTTTTTTTTTTCATGATAATTGGTAACAAATAAATACATGGAGTTTACATGCATTATATAATACAGATTTAGTTTTATATATAGTTAATATCATACAAACCAAAATTACAATGGCCCCATTTTATGCCTCTACAGGTAAAAATATTTTCAAAAAGGGGAAAAAATGGCAATTTTGAAAATTAAACTTGTTTCATGTTTCATCACAGGAGATTACAGTCTTGTTGCTGCCGTCTCGTGCTTAACCATGACTCCACGTTTCCTGGAACGAGTTGTGCCACCGGACCAAAGCTTCCATCAAGCTTATTGTGGAATCTTCAGGTTTCGTTTCTGGAAATTTGGAGATTGGGTGGAGATTGTAGTGGACGACAGGCTGCCCACTGCTAAAGGGCGCCCTTTGTTCCTCAGGTCAACCGATCCAACAGAGTTTTGGCCTGCTCTCCTCGAAAAAGCTTACGCCAAGTAAGGAATTAATGGATAATCTTAAAATATTTCTTGCAACAAATCAATCGCAATTGAAATGTTTGCACGAAAGATCAAATTTCAATGATATAACTCAAATGTAGAATTCAGATTTGAATGATTCACGACATATTATACATAAATGGTGTTTAATAATTTAATGGAGAATCGTATAAATTGTTATGAATAATTAAGGGAAGGAAGAAACTAAATTATTGCATGTTGTGTGAAAAAGTACGTATAATAATTAGAGCAGTGGTTCTCAAACTTTTTTAACACAGAGACAATTAGCTCTGACGTTTTTTGAACAGAACACATAAAAACATCAAAATCTTTTAATCAGGAGCGTTCAATTCTTTTTAAATGAAGGACGTATTGATAAAAAGAACATAACTCCCATAAAAATTCCGATATTTAAGAGGAAAAAAATGCAGTCATGTCGCAGGCATATTGTGGACGCTGTGCTAGCCCTACTTGGCTCAAAGTGTTGCTTTTATAAAAGATTAAAATACCGATATGGATTGATAGAAACCTATTTAAACCAGTTAAAATGATAATAACCCTCGATCTTGCATATGACATATTTTTTCGTAGCAATAAGATGTGTGTTCAGTTTACGATACCACATACACATTTAAAGATTTCAATGCAGATTACAATCCCATACAAAAACTGTTTTACATTGCATTGATTTTTTTTCTTTTGCGTGGATTTTTATTTATTTATTTGCGGAACACTTGAAGTGGCATCACGGAACATCAATGTTTCGCGTATTGAGAACCACTGACTTAGGGACGCGAAACGAGTTTAACGAACATTTGAATTAGCGTAAATGTATATAGCTTTACGTACTCGAGGACTTTGGGCTACATATCTCGTATTTTTGAATGAAGGTCAAATGATGCTGATAACATCTGAGCTGTTACATTTTTTCTGTTACATTTCTTTCTTTTATACCCATTTTATTCCTATGTCAGGGTTTTTAGGTCCAGTTCTATTTAACGTGCAACAGCCCCATATTAATCTGTTGGAAGGTTTTAACAGGAAGTATACTTCTAAGTCGTCGACATTACTTTATCAACACGACCTGACAAGAAATATTAAATTATGAAATAATCAATAGTTTTAATTAGCAATACTGCTGTATAGACAAGAAGAAATTATTAAGTGATGTGATAGGAAATAATTTTATCTCACTGATAATTATTTAAATTGTTTTTAATACGTAACTTATACTGAATATGAACGAAAAGTATTATGTATCAATATTTACTATATACAAAAAGCATTGAAATATAATGCATGAATACTAATTTTGTATCAAAACTATTGAAATATTTACGATGCATAAATTCTGATTATGTATAAAAATAGTAGTCTTTTAGATAAATATTGATTATCTATCCGAAGACACATAGTTGACCTCGTAATTTAGAGCTTTAGTAAAACGACGAGGATGTTAACTTAGGCGCCATTTTTCTCTTCTGATGATTAAACCTCATAAAGGCTTTGGAACTTAGTTTTCCATTATTCCGTTAAGAAATCTGGACCCGAATAAATATAACCGATTACAAAATTTGAGATTTAAATCTTGCAGCATCCTCTTATTCCATTCCAAACACATAACATTTTTATGGAGCAAATGTTATTTGTCATACGATCTAACAATTATGTGTCAGAGAAGTAATGATCGTCAGAGGCAAAGAGTAATTATTTTATTTTGATAAAAAAAAATGGTTCAGTAAGTAATTCTATAAATAATCAACTTTCATTCTACCCAGCGAGAAAGCTTTGAAACTCGGTTCCATCTGATTTTCATTTTTCCAAACCATTGGCTTTTTAATAGGAATCGTAACTCGAATCCGAGGCTTGATCTGAATATCGATGCCGTAAAGCTGATGACAATGGCCTTGATCATGAGCATGCGATTGCCATGTGCTTCAATAAAACATTGAGAATTCTGTAGGTCACAACAAGTTAATTTCCTTTAAAAATAAAATTTTAAAAAAATTCTGTAACATAACAAATGCATTTTTGTCACAATCACGAAATGTTACAAACATATATATTAGTAAAAATTCTTAGATGTTTTAAATTTTGAGTCTTTCTAATCGTGAGATTTAACTTATTGATATCTCATAAAAATTCATATTTAGCTTTTCAACAAATACTCTGACAATTACGATTTATGTATGCTATTCTGTTTGTAATCACTGAAGTTTTGATACAATTTCCACTGCATTTTAATTTTACTTTCCTGTAGACAATTCAAATAACAATGAACAAAATAAAAACTTTTTTTGTTGATAATATCTGAACTAAATAAATAGCTGCTTCCCAGTATCATATTTGTTTAAGTAAACATTAATCTCAATAATAACGAATAAGTCTGGTAATCGCAGTTAAGCTCCTTTTTCTTATCGCAGTTGAAAAAGTATGCCTCAAAAGAATTTTTGTTTCAACAGATATAATCTGTGCTGTAAAAATATTTCTTGAAATTTAAAAAAAAAAATATTGAACTGTAGATGCTATAAGGAAAAGTTTATGGAAATCGAAAATATAAAAGAATAGATTTTTATTGAAGCTAGAATTTAAAACCAGTAAAATTAAGTTTTTATTTAAATTGTTTCTGCTAAATTATTCTTTAGGATATAAATTATGTAGTTATAGAAAAATATTCTTCTAACATTAATTGAATTCTCAGAATTTTATACAGTAATTAAAACATGAGAAAATTTTAAAAAAATACCTTTCGTTTTAATAACAAATTTATGATCATAGAGACTATTTCAAAGTGATAGAAATTTAATTGCATAAATACAAAAAAAGAGCTAAAATTTAAATGGTAACATAGTTATTTATTCTTTTTCAAATAATTTGTTTGTAAGAATATTGTTAGTTCTTGTGTTTTTTCTTAAGAAGGGATGAATCCATTACTTAACTTATCGCAATTTCGCTTAACGATAACCCTGAATTGTCACAAGTATTAAAAATTATGTGCACGTATTTCCGTTGTATAGAGCTTCAGATGTTTAATTTGTAAAATATTATGAACTAAAATTAATGTAAAATATAATATTTAATAATTTATAAGGCCATGTATAGTAAATGTTTGTAATTCATTTAGCTAAAAATTTTATCGTAAGTAAAAAAAATTAAAAATTTCGTTCTTTTTGTCTGGGTTTTATTTTATTTTTTAAAGATTTTTATGCCTATAAACTATATATAAATATCATGTGAAAGATGAACTATTCATAACTTAATAATTTAAATATTTTATTAAATATCTCAAAAGCAACTGCATAATACAATTTATGTTAACTAATAATTTAGGTTTGATATAAATTTATTTATTCCTGTAATGCATTACAATTAATTAATTCAATAATGATGTGATTTAATATTTGTGTAGATTTTATAGCGGATATTCAAACCTCTTGGGCGGTCGAACCTCGCAGACTTTGCAAGACATGACAGGAGGCGTTGGTCAGAATTTTCGTATTTCTGAACATGATCCTCATGTCATGTTTCAGACGGTCAATAGTTCAATATCCAGGTCCACCCTGCTGGCAGCTAGCATTCGACATGTAAGTGGTTCATTTTGAGTATTTTTTCAAGGAATATATTTTTGTATTTTTGAAAGGAATAGATATGTGCACTGAAATAATAATAATAAATAAAATATATTTCTTATCAACGAAATCTATGTTAAATTCTTAAGCAACTGCGCATAAAAGTCCACAGATTTCTTTTACACATTATTCTGAAGTATTTTAAATGGTTTTTTAAAAGAATAAAATCTTTAAATAAGTTCAGTATTTTTTTATGAGTGATACTCTTCGTTTCCTAAAATGTTGGACAAAAAGCAAAGTTTAAATTGTTATTTCTTCAAATAAGCTTGAATTCTACGCATAGGTATGAAGGCCCAATCCGAAATTATAAGGAAATATCTATTTAAACTTGCAAATAATTTCGCGTTTTCGAACCTGGCTCGAGATGGTATTTTCAATTTATGCTTAATTTAGAATGTTTCACAGTATAGTTACATACAAAAAAATTAGGAACAAAAAGCATAAAGTGATGATGAGAAGTGGATATATATAAATATAAATGCCCAATTTTTACAAGTAATTCAACTTAGCATCATTTGTAAGCTTCTTGTTGATAAATTTTTAATTTTAAGCTAAAAGTAAAGTCGCATAAATCTTGACTGCCATAAAGAAAGGTAAGATTGTTAATGTAAGTTTATAAATTAATATTTTGATAGCAACATACATGTTTCTAAAATATTTCACTTGTGTTTTGAATTAAAGGTTAAGTTATTGCATTTTTATTTAAAATTGAGACTTTTTCCAATGACTTTTTTTGTTTTTTGCTTAAGAAATATTCGTCACAATATGAAAATTTTAACTCTTCTACTATTCTAACTTTCATGAAAATATATCTATTGTAGGAACAACGTTTACCTGTAAGATTGAGGAATGGATTAGTAACGCAACATGCTTACAGCGTGACAGGCTTAGCCAGGGTGAGACTTCTATTTTTTTTTCTACTAATCACTATATTTAATGATGTCAAATTGCATTTAAGTTTACAAAAATAATTAAATGAAATCGAGACTTATGATTTTAGACTCTCCTTCTTTCCATTCTAACGTGGCAGGAGACTTCATGTAAAATTAGCTTTCGTTCAAACATTTTATTATTATACCAAAAGAGGTACAATTAAATTAATTCAAAAGTAAACTACACCATAATATACTCTAATGAGTTCTATTTTTATTCTTTCTTCTAGTAATATTGTATCCATTTTCTGAGTAATAAAAATTTGTTTTTTCTGAAAAAATAAGTGCTATTACATATTCGAAACATTGATTTTAAGAAATGCTTGTAATTAACCATTTTTTTAAAAAAATGAAAAGGGGTCCATTTATCAATAAAAAAGTTTTATTTTTTTTAATGTAAAAAAGACGTATACAGTCGGATCTCATCCAACTAAAAGGTTACTGTGAAAAAAATTTTAATATTAAGAATTTTTTTTTCGACATACAGAAATACATATTGAAAAATGTTTTTTTTTTTTTTTTTTTTTTTTTGGAAAACAACTATATATAGCTTATTTATTTAAAACTCTAGCTATAAAAAATAATTTTAAGCGATGCGCATATATGTAAGTAATAAACAAATTTGCTACCATTGCACTAAAAGTTGAATTTTTGCATAAAAAAGATGACATTTTTACTTATTTATGGATAAAGTAGTTCCTAACGTCTTTTTCAATATAATCTTTTACTGGAGTCTTTTCAAAGCTGAGAGGTAATAGAGAGGTTTTCCTTTTATTCAGAGAGAGAGAGAGAGAAACTTTTTGTGTAGAAGTTCAAAATATAGAGTTTCGACTGTATATGAATATGTCATGCACAGATATTAAGTATTTATCAATTAAATCATAAGTATATTATACGATTTCACACTCATTAATATAGAGAACCCAACAACAACCCAACTCAAGACGTTCTAATTCTTAATTTTTCCACGGTTCTAAATAATAATACAGACATAATAACTTTTAAATATAGTTTCACTTAATTTTGAATTAATTCCAATATGAAGCTACCTTAGACTTATTAGAAATGGACCTCACATTTCTAAACTATGAGGGTTTTCTCTTTGTTTAGCCTTCAATAGTTCATATGATGGCATTTGCGCTGGTACCTTCTAATTGCACACCACATCACTTGAGAAAATATTGAGGTTAAGTTCCATTTCATGAGCAGAAGACTCCATTAATCAGCATGACAAATCGGTAATAGAATCAGGACTTGAGCTTCCGACTCCACCCTAACCTGCCACAAAAGTCACAATTTGAACACTAGATTGTAAAAGATGAAAACTAGAATTTGATAATGATCCCAATCAAGAAGAAAAAATATCTCATTTTTCTAGCATAAATTGTCATGCATGTATGACAAACATTTTAGTATGCAGAAAAATCAATCTGTGTATCTACTTAAATAAATACTAAGAAACTAAAAATAACCCAAAATATCAAGAGTTTAGATACATTTATCTCTTAAATTAACGGTCCTTTTTCCTGAATACATTTTAATACAATTGAAGTAAGAAAATTCATATTGTTGTCTAAGACTAATGCAGCAGATAAATCCTATTGATAAAATGTTCTAGGAAAATGCCCTCTGAATTAGGAGGCTCGATCAAAGTGTCGAACTCTATATGTAAATTAATTCTTTTAACAATCAGACAATTGTAATTTAACTTCTAAGTTAATTTATCTCTATTGTGTATATGCAAATATTTTACTTGTTTCCGATTAACTAATTATAAGCTTATTTCTCGACGGAATGAATCTAGCTAATTTTAAAAAATAGGGTAATGCTATAAAACCATAAGAAGAAAAAGAGTATAACCATTAGATTTCAAACTCTAAATCGAAAATCCATCACTTATTCCTTCGCGATCATTTATAAGGAACTTTGTGTTTATTTAAATAGGTTTTATTTTAGTTATAAGACAATCGAAAAAGAAATAAGATTAAAAGACTTTCAGAGGTAATAGCAATAGTAGATGGGAAACAAGTTCTTTTTCCTGTATCAAATACTCGTAATGACACACAATGGCTGTAATATTTGTAATGACTGTCTACGATGTCTATTCTATTTTAAAAACAAAGTAATTTATAGCTATTGTTTCCAGTATTTTCTTCATATCAACTTCAAGATGGTGGCTTAAAGAGCTGCTTTTAAAGTTAACGGAATCGTTCATATGTTTGTGAATAAAAAATTTATTTCCTTGTTTATTGTGTTCCTTATAATAGTGTTAGACAATATTGTTTTAGATATTTCGTTTCAAAGGGAATTTAGATACGAAGTTGGAAAAACCAATTTAAAAAAGTATTTTTGTTATTGCTTAGTATGTTCTAAAAGATAAAATGTTCGAAAAAGACGTGAAGGCAAAAGTCTTTGAAAATTATAGATTTGATGGTGCAGTTGGCATTGCAACATGAAATATTATAAAAGAGATAACTCAATCAGAATAATAATGGTTGGTATTTATGAAAATAATTACAATTGGTTGTGTTCTTCTATTAAAATTTGTTATTTATTAAATAAACTACTATTTTGTTTATTCTGATTAATTTTTTTACCTATTACTTCCATTATATTACCACAGTAAATAATCATCGATGGTAATTGTGGCCGTGGTAGTCTAGTGGTCATGGTCGTGAACTCGCGGATGGCGTTGTTTCCGTCGGGAAGTGAATTCGAGCTCTGATGCCACAAAAGACTTGCCATGTAGCGGAACTGATGCACGTTAAATCTGGTCGAAGTTTCAAGTTCTTCCTTTGACATGGTGTGGAAGTTTAACGAAGGAGGTCGAGAGTCTATTACGACATACATTAAACCAAACGACTTGCCAACAAGAACTGAACTGTGTGTTATGAATAAAGCTACTCTTTTGATGAAATAGTTTTTTTATTAGTTGTGGATTCATCACTTAAAAGAGGAACAAGTATTTAATTTTTTAAAAATCATGTCATTTTTTCTCTATCTACTGCAACTAATACTTTAAATGTTGAGATAAAATGAAGGTCTTTTTTTAAAAAAAAATAAAAGACAGTATATAAGATAATACACAACTTTCATTTTTAGAGGAAAAGACTGAGATAAATACACTTTTGAATCACTGACTTCAAGGTAAAAGGATAAGGTTTTGAGTAAGAAATTCTGCCTCAAACATTTCCTACAGTGTTTAAGTCTTACTTTTTAATAGGTCTTTACACGAAAGAACTTAGAAATATGCAATGGCGTTCCTTTAAAATAATTGAATGAAATTACATAAATAAATTAATTGTAGATCAATCTCACTTTTCCAAAATGCAAATAGACCCTTTTATAGAATTACAAATATTTTCTCGTGTAAAAGTTTCTTCAATCCGCCCAAGCCTCACAACCCACTTATTCATTCATTACCGCTTACGTGATACTCAGAAAGCAATAAGAACACAGCACGTGTGTAAAAACTAATAATCTTTTTACTAAACAAAAACAAAAAAGTTCTTTTTCTTGTTTTTTCCTTATTATCTATAAATTACGTAAACATCGTAATTATTTCAAAATAAAAGGGTGGTGACAGTAAACTTCCTGTGCATACAGCACTGAGCAGAAATTGAAATTCAACTCAGTAAAGCCAAAATAAAAAATTGTCTTGATTGAGTCATTTTTCTAAACAATGTTTTTTTTTACTAGCCCAGCGTGTTGTGCAAGAATGCATACCCTTGGGGTACCGAAATCCACTTTCCTCATTCTCATACCCTTTGTAGACCATTCAAAGTAAATCATGATCAAAATATTTCAACAAACTTATAAAAGTTTTAATTTTAGAGGTCAAATGAGTAGGTTGAGGAAGTCAAGAGACTCGATTTTCTGCCGTGACTGGTCAGACCTCAGTTCCTCCACTCCAGAGTCAAGCGTGGGAGAAATGCCTCTTAAAATAAGCACTTTCATCTTCTTTGTGCCAAATCACGAACGTGTTTAGCATTTTGAAAAGTTTGCATTGAATTTTTACGGAAGGAATTTTTACACGTGTGTGTTTGGCTTTGAATCAAAGGTAAAATAACACTCGGCTTATTGATTTATTGGTTGGTTTCATGGTTTAGAGCAACAAAGTCTATAATCCCTTTTAAAATATTATTTAACTCAATAGATATCAAATTATTTAATATATCCACAGCTTAGTTATTAGACAGAATAAATTTTGTGATCTTTGATTGATTGATTGAAAATTAAGATAGGTTTTAGAAGCAACACGAGTGTTATTGGAAATGGGTCTCGTAATTTTGAACTATGATCAAATGACGAGGCTGAAACCTGAATTGGAACCTCATCCTTCAAAACTCCATAACATCCTACTGTGAGGATTTGAGCCTCAACAGATTTAATGCGCATCAGGCCTCTTTTTCTAATCTCCAGCTCAATAACTCGGCGAAAACAACGCCATCTTGAACGCGCGACCATGACTACTCGGCTACAATGACACCTCAATAACTAGTTAAAAACAATAATTTATCTTAAGTATGTAATTAAAAATATAAAGTTTTCAAAACACTTTACTTCTCAAATGTAATTTTTAACATACATTTCATTAATCAAACATTAATTTTATTTTCGATTTTGCCTTACTTTTCTATTTTATAACGATACATTACATTGCCGATAAAATTATAATTTACAATGTGGTAAAGTTTCATAATTAAAAAAAGATTAAGTTACAAATCATTCAGAATAAAAAAACAATTTAAGAAAGCTTTCATTCAAATTAATTTTATCTTGTATACCTTTTGCATGTATTTCAGTTTTAAAGTTCATTTTGTTAAAAAAGTTAAACTTGCAAATCCCTCTGAGATTATTCATAATTTTTCTGCTAATACTTGCCATTAAACTTACTTATATTCCCTTATGGTAAGGATTTGAGGTCATAGTAGCCTATTGGTCATGTGGTGAACTCGCGGCCGGTGTTGTTTCATCGAATCGTGAGTTCGAGTCCTGATGTTTCTAAAGACCTTCCGTGTAGCGGAGCTGATACATGTGTTAAATCGGTCAAGGTCCTAAGTCCTCCCGTTGGTATGGTATTGAAGTTTGAAAGGGAAGTAGCAGCTCAGGTGTCGTCATTGTTATTTGGCAGAAACACAAAATTAAGAGGTCGTTGCCAATAGCTCTCGTGTTGCTTCTAAGTGCGACGTTACTGAAGATTGATTAATAAAAAATATGACAAAGATTTAAAGTTTTGCATGACAAACCTTTAAATTATGTCAAAATGTAGGCTATCAAGATGAGTTTTATGTATATATATATATGTGTGTGTGTGTGTGTGTGTGTGTGTGTTCAAGAACCTTCTCAAAGCTAGTAAAAAGGTTTGAGATGTATATTCTCGCACATCCTTTTTATTGAGATTAGTTTTTCGATATTTATTTTTTTTAAAAAAAAAGAAAACTCATCAAACTATTAAAACTTTTCCTCCAAATTTACTGTCTTTTCAGTTATATTTACACATTCTTGCTTTATTAAGAAATTAGTTTTATGTGAACTCATCAATAATGAATCATCCATCTATAAAATATATACGCAGTGTAAAAAAGGAATCACATTATAGTCTTAAAAATTGCTGATAGTTATTTAATTTGAAGTGTGCACTATAAAAGCATTAATAATCACGAAGTATAGAATATCAAATTTTGGGCTTATTCATCATATTTTTAAAGAAAATTTGCATTGGGAATTCCAAAAATTGAAATGTAGGTAGAATGAATAGCAATATAATTTCAAACTATCTTTTTAAGTACTTTAGAACTAGTTTCTTAAAAATACTTATTGACAAAAACTCCATATCGTTCAACTGACTCACGTGATCTAATGGTCAAAATGAATACTTCTTTGATAACTTAATGGAAAATTGTTAAATACGTAAAAGTTATTTTCCCATTATTATGTATAAATTACCATTTCATATTTTAAGAATTAAGAATTAATTAATTCATTCATTAAGGTTATAATCAAGAATATTTTGTTGCTCTCTAATTTAACTTCCTTTCTTTGACGCATTTACTTTTCTTCATTTTGTGAATCGTTCTTAATCTAAATACAACTCAACCGTGAAAAAAGTAGTTATCGTCTGAAATTCTTTTTTTATTCCATCGTTTCATGTATCGAATTATTTAATGGCTTAAGAAATTTCATCGATTAAAGTAAATGATTTCAATCATGTTCCCCTTTTTTTAAGTTCAGTTTTTATCGCATCATTTTCATCTGTCTCTCTCAACTGAGCATATGGTATATTTCATTCATACATTCACTAATTTAACTCTTCCTTAAGAACCAAAGCAGTAATCCATATAAATTGCATTTTGAAACAATACCTCACATATACCAGATAGCGTCAAACTTAAGTTTCATTACCCTAGGCATTGTTCTCGATTCGTGCCAAACTTCATTATCGAAGGATTCTCTCTTAACTCTCTACCTGAATCTAACCTGATTGTTCTTAACCAACCTATTGTCTCCAACAGACACCTCTTTTAATGCGTATTATCGTGTTCCTATCCTGATTTAGTTTTTCTATGTAATTTTTTCAGGTTCGAACCCGGACCGGAGAAGTTCCCTTGATCCGTCTTCGCAATCCTTGGGGAAAAGGCGAGTGGAATGGACCCTGGAGCGACAGATCCTGGGAGTGGGACAGTTTACCTGAAAGAGATCAAGAACTGCTGAGTGTCAGGATCAGAAACGATGGAGAATTTTGGTCAGTTTCCTTTGTTCTCAAATCATTAACATACCGCAAATAATTTTCATCTTTTTTTTAGCAAATGATTTGAAGAAAGAATGGTTTACTGAAGTATCTTCCGCCATGTGATCGCAATACAAATCGATTCGATGGTTTTATATTGTTGCTTCTACTATGAGAGTTAAATATAACAAAATTTTAAAAATTTTAATTGGCTTTGCTAATTTCATTTTAACATGTACAGACGCTTTTTTTTCCTTCTAAGTTCTCAAAAAAATTAGAATTATTCAAAATAAATATTGCTTAAGAGTGTATTTCCAAGCCGAAAGACTCTACATAAGCAATTACAATCAAGAAAAGAAAATGCCTTTCTCAAATTCCTAATGCATTTTTACTTTCATAAGAAAAACATTCTAAAGTACAAGATTTTTGTACTTTAGAATGAAACAACAATATTCACATTTTAAACATAATGAAAAAACAGTATTCGTTCCTTTAAACAATATTCAGTTTGACTGTATTAACAACAAAAAGAATAAAAACAGACGATTCTGTCATAAAAATCAATTATTAAATTAAATATTGAAATAAGAGTAAGCAATAAATTATTGAAGTAGACAATATTATTCTGTTCGGATATTAGAGTAAAAGCAGACGATAAAATATTAAATTAAATACATCTCAGCAAACTAACCACGAACTAGTGAATCGCTCATCTCGGGCTCCTATTCTGATGCCACTAAAGAATCATTGTGTAGTTAGTAATCTAGCTACAAATTATCTAATGATATTAAATTTATCAAAGCTCAAAAACTTCACGTTAGTACAATGTGGAAGTTTGAGGAGGGGAATCAAAATCCCTGCATCTGCCTTTATTTCACAAAAATAAATAAATAAATAAAAATGGAATATCAAAACTTGCATTAGCGAGAAATTTTTAATTCAGAAGTAATTAAACAATAAATAATATGGATAATTATATACATTTTCAACATTTCGCATTTTGAAGAGAAAAGGTTTTTGGATCTCTTAGTATGTATTTCATATAAATATAGAAGAACGGTAAAACGAAGATCGTAATCGGCATTTTTCAGCCAAATCGAGTCCCAAAGACACTGTGATGCATGTTGAATCTATCACGGCTTACAAGGCTGGGGTATGGAAGTTTGGAAAAGGAGTTGGCAGCTCAAGTGTCGCTGTAGCTCAAAATTACAAGATCGGTCGCCAATAACATCGTACTGCCCATAAATACGTTTTTTTTTTTTTTTTTTTTTTTTTTTAATCTATCTAAAACGCAGCCATAAATAACATATTTTTTCATATTTCAATCGGAAAATTCTTGTTAATTATCAACTTTTCACTGGAATGTAAGTTATATCTAAAAAAAGCCCACAAAAAGATATCGAAAAGGGGTTTCATATATTCTATTTTATGGCCGGAGAACTTTTTTGGATACATTAAATGCTCCTTAAAAAGGATATTGACTAAGAAAAATGGCAATAATAAGTTTAAAAAGTATTTAAATATAAAAATAAAAACCAGAATTATATGACAGTTTAGTTACGGATTTCATGAATTTCCTGTGGCTGAATCATGTTTGTGCTGAAAAATGTTTGAAACTAATTTCGTTGCGGAAGTTAATCTATTTGCATCAGCCGAAAGCTGCGTGAGAATTTCTGGACCATAATTCCCACACTGGATGTATCAGTTGAGGTGAAATCATTGGCTCGCAAAATTGTTCTTTCAGTCGTCTTTTTTCGGAATTCTATGAGATACAAAATGATTCTAGAAATATCAAATAAAATAATAGAATTTTAAAATGCTATGTGATAAAGTATTATATTTATATATTGGGATATACATTACTATGTTAACAGTTGTTAAATAAAATTCTAAAAGTCTAAATTTATAGTTTTAAAGGTTTGCAATCGTTTTAAAATAGAATCTAATTCCTTGAAATAATTCATAAATGGTAGTAATAATTTCAATATTTCTATGAAAATTAATTTCAATAATAGTTTTTTTTTTTTTTTTTTTTGTTAAATGTATTTCGATAGATAAGTTTTATTAAAGTTTTATTTAAGAGAACTGTAAACTAATCGCTTCATCAGTTTCAGAAAGGAAGTTGTAAAGCAAAAGAAAGAAACTTTTAAACCTATATATTTAAAAGTTTAAATTTGGATACATATATATATATAACGAAGGTAATAAATCGTTACATTCTGACAGTCAAATTACAATAATAACTACAGTAATTTGATTTTATGTAACTTCCGGAATCGGAGTAATTGAACCTGTCTCACAATCTGACGAACTTTAAAATCGACATTTTGGGTCAAATATTCAAATACATTTATACCTTCAGGTTATCTTTATCTCATGTATCATTTATCTGTCAACATTTTAAATATTTTAGTCACTAATCGTTGTCAATCCCTTCTTCAATATTAATATTCAGCTTGTTTCAATTATTTTCTTTCTTTCTCTTTTTAGAATTTAATTTCACTTCTCTTAAGGTTTCACTTCCAGAACCAGGAAGTTTACAAATTTTTTTTAACGAATAGTCTTTCTCTTTTTAAACACCATCCTGTTTTTATAAAATAATAAGGCATTATGAAGTATTAAGTGAAATTAAAACTAAATTTAATATCTGTGGAAATTACTTTTCTATACCATATTCTAAAAGCAATGGTACTTTAAAATGAATATCAATAAAAGAATGATGTTTAAATAAAAATGAAATTACAAGTGACACTTTTTTACATATCCTTTACAATTCTTCTCCTTATAAGTTACCTTAGTATACTTTCTGTAATGTCAGACGAAAAATTATAATTAAAAAAATCTTAAGAACATATAAAATGAATCAATTTTATTCTAACAATCAGACGACCAAAGTTTGAATTTTATGATGCAGTAAATTCATGCTTCTTAATTAAGTACTTTTTTTTAATGGAACATTTGTGACGTTGGGTTATTCAAGATTTTCTTTTCACTAACCATTTTGGTGATTTGAAATGCATACTACTACAACTCCTTGCCAAACAAATGAATCTTAATTAAGTAAGTTAAATAAAAATAAGAAATGTAGTGAACTGAATTAGAGATAGTGATATATAAGCGAAATAGAATTTAAAGGAAAAAGAAGACAGATGAAGGATAACGGCAAGCTGTTAGATGTAGATTGGTACGAATCATCTGAATTAATAGCTAATATTGAAAGTAGTTGGAAATGACTTTTGATCCGAATAATTGGAATCAAATCCGATGTAATGGAGAAGGGCCTGATTAGGAATTAGTGATTTGACAAGTTAAGACTTTATTATTTGAGCTTAACTTAAAATTAACTGAGTTATTGTCCTTCTCTCACATATCTTCAATCGGATTTTTGAATTTATTGACTATTTAATTTGACTTTAAGAGGGATGTTGAGTAAAATAATGAAGGAAGACCATTATTTATTGTAAATTTTCGAAATTTAATGAATCTTAACCGCGAAAATTTCACGTTCTAAAAATGAAAGGAAATTTCAGTTCTGTGTATCCGTTTCAAAATTTTGTTTCTATTTTTCACTATGAAATTCTAACATACGTATGTCAAATTTTTTTAGCTAACCTTAACGAGAAAAGTTTGTTGAAAGTTATATAAGTTAAGGTTATACGAGTATAAGTTTAATGCATCTTTTTGCTGTACTACATTTTAAATACATACCAAGCTGTCCCGATTTCAAATTTAGTTACGGAAGACACTGATTTAAGATTTTTCCGTTAAATACATTTATTTTACATAGGTACACACATAAAAAAAAACACTCTCATAGTTATTCAACAATAACATTTCATGCACACTCTCTTGGCATTGAAGATATCTCGACTTTTCGGTCTCCTCCTGTTGGGCGAAGAGGAAGATACAAAAGATATTTCTCCTTGGAAATAAAAGTCCAAAATAGGAGGTATGCTACTTATATTCAAATATCTAGAAATTTAATCAATTGAGAAAGTGTATTAATCTATGATGAATTTTACATCTATAAAAAGAAAGTAAGTCGCGTCAAAATATCCAACTTTTGAAAGCCTGTTTGATTGATAATCATTTGAAAAAATATATATGTTTAAAAGAAATCAATAATTTTAATTAAAGCTCATTTCTTTTTATTATATCCAGGATGTCTTTCGAAGACTTTCTTCGCAACTTCACATATCTAGATCTTCTCCACGTGGGACCGGACGACTGGATGCTGGAACCGTCCCTCCACAGCAAGAGACCTTGGAGGGCGGTACTCGCTCGCCGTCGGTGGCGTGTCGGTTTCAACGCTGGAGGTGGACCACAGTGCAAAGGTAGGTGGTATTGCTTCCTTGTTTTTAAAATTTCAATCCATTTGCATCCACTAATGAGAAGTCCACTTAATAATTCGAAACAATTCACAGGTGTCCCCTTTGAGATCATTGACCTGAACGATGTTTTTCTTCCCCTCACGGCCGGAAATTTGACTTTTATAACAACTTAATAAGACTGTTTACTAGGGGACAGAGACGTGAAAGGTGAAGTGATGCGCAAAAAATGTGTTCTCTCAAAAAAGTAGTCAAAACTCGTTAATTTGATTGGCTTGATTGACGGGTTGCTACTTCGATGGCACGCGAGTGGTCTCCTGCGTGATGTCCGACCTTGATTTTCGATTTTGCCTAGGGTTATTTCCTTCAGTGTTTTAGACAAGCCCTCATTTATGATGTTGAACTTGAAAGGATGCGTGGAGAGTTTTTTATGGTAGCGTCGGCTTCCTTTTGAGGTTACCCCGAATGTTGATTATCGCGATTTTTTTCTTTAGGAAAAAGAATGCTCAGAAAAGGGGGGGGGGAGAGATTGTTAATAAAGAATGTTTCCGTTTTAGAACTATTTGAATACTTGATTTTGATTTTTCATATATGTGATGGGGGAATGAACTTCGTGAATTTCCGGTGAGTTTTCATGATAATTTGTTTAAAATTTATCTATTGTAAGCGAAACAATTTTTTAACTAAAATTAGTAAGCAATTTTCAAATGCTGCAAAATAATTCTAATTTCTTAAATTAAGCGATGTCGATTAATTTAAATTAGCTTAAAAGAATTTTTGTTTTGTTTTAGGAGCCATTGTATAAACACTGAAACGAAACTCACATCCTATTTACTTCCAATATTTATGACTTTCATTTTGTCAAAGAAATTCCCATATGCAATATGCAGAAAAATAATCGTTTCAAATATTCTCGAGACTATTTAAAATACGAAGAAAAGAGTGCAACACAAAAAAATTTGCCATCGATTTTAACTATACTAACATGATATACATGTGTTGTGTTATGCAATCGATCTCATCTATCAAAACTCAGTTAATAGTTACTTTAAAAAAATTACACCGATTTCCCTTAAAAAATACAAAAGCCTTTGTGACTTGGAAACATAATTAAATGTTAGGGTGATTATTAACAATTCTTAAGCTCAACTTTTTTAAATATAATTATATCGTTATGATTTACTTTTTATAATGTTTAATATAGAAATGTTAACTTTTGAATTTATTCCGATCGATATTTTAATGTAATTTTTCATACATTTTTCATATTTCAGATACCACAGCGATGAATCCTCAGTTCCGCGTTCACATAGCTAAAAATGGTGCCAAAAAGTGTCATGTGGTCGTTTCTATTTTGCAATACTATACTTTAGGACCCCAAAATGCAGAACAAACTAAAAAGTCACCTTTGTTGCCTTTAGGATTCACTGTTTATGAGGTAAGAGCTGTATGCAAATCATGTTAGTTTTCAAATCAATCTTCAAACGTAAGTAAAAAGTGTGCTCTTAAACTAACCTTATGGTTATATGAAGAACTTCTGCTAAGCAAAGAAGTTTTAAGGTTCATTACATCAATATTTTGAAATATAATGACTTCTTCATTGTAATCAACGTTATACTAACGAATGTAAAAAAAGCCAACCAAAACATCATAGCAAAGTTTATAAAGTAAAAGAAGTGAAGACGAATGACGATAAGTATTTTTAATAAAAAAAATTGTATAAATATATAAAATTGTTGATATTTTTTCATTATCATTTTGTTTATTTTAAATGGAAAAACATCTTTGCATGTTTGACTTTTAAAAACCTACCATCAAACAATAAACAACAGCAGAAACATTCCTTTGAAGTAATGTTAGTTTCGTACATTTCAAATTTTGTACATTTTTTGTACATTTCATGGTTAGTTTTGTACATTTCAAAGGTAGTCATAAGAGATAAATGTTCCAAAATAATATGCGAATAAGGCAATGTATAATAATCGGAAAGAAACCATCACGTTCACTGTCCGAAGAATATAGACTCAATAAGGAAAAGACCTGCTTAGATTTTTCTATGTAACAAGTGAGAGAAATTATTCATCTGGAATTAATTAGAATAAGACGTGTACTTATGTAAACTGAGAATAATTTAAATAATACGGAAATAATTATGAATATATAAATCACTTATATCTTTTGTTTTTATATTAACTAAAAGTTGCATTACCTATTTGTAATTTCAGTCAATTTAACCAACTTACTTTTCTGGAAACTCCAAACTTTCGATATTCGAACCATTTTTGGCACTAAAATCTGTAACTCACCATAAGCAGTTACACCCACTTTGTCGCCTCGAAGTAGTCGTCTGGTCATTACAGTTTATTTTTAATTTCTTCCCAAGTTCTTTCCCATAAAATAAAGACCCTCACAAGCTTATTGCTATTCCCATCGGAAAAAAACCAATAAGATTGATTAATCGAGTTCAAGAGCAAGTTTTTTTACCCCTGTCGTTTTTTATGAACTTGACATAAGTCACAACTCTCCCACGTTTCCTGTCGTTTGCATAACAATGAGATGAACTTAAAGTCTTGTCTGATGGATATGCATATTAATGTTTGAATGACTGTTGAGTAGGTACAGTGTTGATCAACGAAATAAAGTCTAAACACTTGGCGTTACTTGACATTCAATTCAAGTGCGAAGCAATAGGTTCTTGTTTGATTTTCTGTTGTTCGATTTTGAATGGATGAAAAGAACAATTTTTTTTTGTACATACAGTAAACCCTCATTAATAAGTTCCCCGTTAAAACGGACATCACTTAATCTGGACAACATTTAAGAAATTCATTATTAATGAACGGAAATAAAAGGCTGAATTATTAGCGCAAGACTGTAGGCACGCAGTTTTGTGTCTTAACTCATAGCTGTGACGTCATAATTATAATTTTTCATTTTATGGAATTCATGCTTTCCCTATGTTCTGCCTGGATTGTCATGTTCTAAGTAGTTTTTCTTTTTAAACCTAATACATATCATGGAAGTAATGCATTGATTTGAATTTTCTCTTGCGCATTTACTTACCATTTTGCTTTGTCGGATTTCAAAGAACGTGTTCATTTTACTGTACAACTGTACATTTGTGTTAATTGGCTCGTTTTATAAATTATTTTGTCTAACCCAGACTTTCATTAATCTGACGATCTAGAGTTCCAATTAGTCCGGATGAAGGATATTCTACTGTAATTACCGAAGTGTTGAAAATTCTGAGAAATGGATAATGGAAATAATATCAATATTGGTCCAAATAATGCAGTAAACGTTTTCATCATTAACTAAGGTTCTATTCCATTGCGAAAAATCCATTTATCTGTAAATTTATCTCAACTGATGTATTTTAATTACCATGATGCTTTTTCTCATTTTCTCGTTACTGTGATGGTTTTTCTGTGTACTTAACTTAGTATTTTGTACTTTTATTCATATGCGCCAATCGGATTTAATTCTCTTTTATATTAACCGATTATCTCTGAGAGAAACAGTTCACGAATCCCAGTAATAACCGTTCGGGGAGTTATTTCATTAACATTCTGTCTATAGAGGGGAAAGTAGTTCATATGATGTCTTTTTTGATAATGCAGTCAAAATCTTTTGGAAAAGAATACTTTGGAATAATGAACACTGTAATAAAATCAATTGGTAGATTAGTTTTTTAAGAGGTGATTTTCTTTTTTTTTAAAAAAGTGCATTTCCTATTTCTTGAAAATCATTAGACATGGAAATAATACGCATTTTTGAAAATGTTACTCGGCTATTTTTTAGTCTGTTGATTCTAAAATTCTTAGAAAATTACTATAACAAATGTTTAGAAAACATTAATTTTATCGTTTATTAGTAATCTGTTCTACAAAAAAATGTACGCATAAAAGTTATATATGAAACCTTTAATTAACATTTTGTCGGGGCTATTTTAAATAAGGAACTTATTTTTGCGAAGACCAAACTTCCAAAATTATAATTAACTATAAAAAGATTTCTGTGTGCCAAAGAATTTTTTTTGTGTGTGCTATTTAATTGATGCCAGATAATAAACCTATAATTTATGACTTGACTGTCTAACAAATAAACTTTAAGCTCTATTATGAAATAACTGATACCTTGTAACATTTAGTGGCATTATATTTGAATATAAATAATTTTAAAGTAAGTTCTTAGTGAGGAAATTTATTTTAATTTAGTCACTACGCACTTAATGGATTCAAGTTAAATGTATATTATAAAATATTATATTTTTTCATCCGTTTTTATAATTTTCATTTTAACAAAGCTTCAAAGATTGATATATATATATATATATATATATATATATATATATATATATATATATATATTCTTTTCTTGGGACTTAGCTTTATTCTTGACATGTTCAAGTGGAAAAAGAATTGAAAAATAAAATACATTTACATTTATTTTCAGTATTTCCAAGGATTAATTCTTTAAAATTTATACAAGCATAGAATTTGAAGAAGGATTAAACTCGTCCCGGATCAGACTTTTCATCAGTCTTCTTTTTTTAATCATGCACTGAAAAGACTGCAGACAGATGCTATAAATACAGAATAAGTTCAACGTATTTCTTAATTTATAATTTGATGGTTTCTGGAGCCACTTTCATTATATTTAGGCCTATCACTATTTCATCATATCCTTTTAGGCATCTAGGTACATTGAGAGAAGTAAACTCTGGTTTGAAGAAAAATTCAGTAAATTTACTTGATTGACTATCCCTATCTAAATCCTACAGAAAATTTACGAAGCCTTCTAGTCCGAGAAATTAATAAAAATAGGATCTTGTTTTAGTCATCAAATAAGCTAGGAATAAAATTTCCACTGACACTTTAAAAGAACATTCATAACCGATGACCTATCGGTTTATTCAAGTAGTTGAAAAAATCTAATCTTGATTATTAAGAGAATTGTGAACATGTCCTTACACTTTATTCTACATATCCTTTGGTACATTCCTACATTACCTTTGCAAGATTACCTTTTGTTAAGCTCATATTTGTTGGTTTAAGTTATTTAAATGTTGTTCCAAGATTTGATATTAGACGTTAATAATATAAAATTTTAATGAAATAAAAATGATGCTACTATGACTACATTAAGTAGGTTAAGAATTTAATGCTGTTTATTCCTAGATCTGAATGAAATAAATTGTTTATGATCTGTGAATGACTTTTTCTTCATTTAATTCTTGGTTCAAGACTACTTTAAAAAAGTTTATAAGGATTGCATAATGTAATAATAGTGGGGTACTACTTGGATGAAGAATCTACTTCTTTAATAGCACTAGGCAATGCAGATTTTGAGGGTTTTTTTTTTTTTTAATTTTTATTTGTATTAATTAATTAATTAATTAATTAATATTATTTGGTTATGTTCTGATTCACAGGCTGATTTTGGCTCAAATAGCCGCAACCATGTCGACGACGGCTTTTAGCTGTCCTACAGCAAGTACAACTGAGCTTTCCATGTGGACAGTTCGTGAACCGAAGCAAGGCTTGTTGAAAAAGTTCTTGAACACAGTCGCTCGTGAACCAGGATATAAATGTAACCTGATTCCGAAATACGAACTGAAATACTTTACACAAACTTCTAAATGCAAATAGTAGCCGTTGTAGCCTAGTAGTCATAGTCGCAGACGCAAGGCAGGTGTTGCTTTCGTCGAGTCGTGGGTTCGAGCTCTGATGCCACTAAAGACATGCCGTGTAGCGGGATTGATGCACGTTGAATCTGGTCGAGGTCCCAAGTCCTCCCGTTTTCGTGATGTGGAAATTTAAAAAGAGAGATGTCAACTCAGGTGTCATCGTCGTCACTTGACCGAGGTTCAAAATTATAAGGTCCGTCGCTGATAGCCCTCATGTTGCTTCTCAGTGCGACGTGAAAAAAAAATCAAATCAAATTAATTTAAATGCAAATAGCACAATAGAAAAATATGTTTAATAACATAAAATTTGATCGAAAGGTTAGGTATTATTTTTACCAGTAATATTTTATTATTATTTATTTAATATTAACGAAGAAGTAGGCAACAAAATAGGATTAATTAAAATATAAAACTTAAATAAAAATTGGAAAAAAAAAAAAAATTAGCGATAGTATCTAAATAAATGCTCGGTTTCTAGCTCTACTAATATTTTGCTGAGACAATACTTTTAATCACTTTCAAAAAGATATTATAAAAATAAAAACTCAGGCATCAGGTAAAAATTTTGAAATCTTCTTTACGAGAATAAGGGACAAATAATGTTAAAATCTCTAGTTATTTGTTGATTTTTCATGAAATTCGGTACAAATATATATACCGCAAAAATGTGAAGATAATAATGTTGTTTAATAGTTTGACCCCACCCCACCCTTCAAGAACCCCCGGACGGTACAAAACCCCCCCCCCCCCATGAATATCAAAGAAAACGATCGCCAATGCCCTGAATTTTGATTTACTCATTCGAGATTTTTAGCCTCTAGGTAAAGATGGGCTCCTTCAATGCATGGATTGGAACTTCATTTCAGGATCATAAGTAAAAAATCACGATTCTTACAATAAGTTTGTGTTATTTTCAATGGCATTTATAATATCGGTACAAACATTTTTGCGGGCTTCTTGTTGTTCAAACGTGAGAGTTTTAGGTACCATTTTGACACACACTTTTTGCATGTTAAAACTGTTTTGTAAAGTTTGCCGTGCGTTTTCTTTGTGAATTCCTACAATTTCAGCAATCGCATGAATACTTAATCGACGGTCAGATCGAACCAAATGATTTTCTTCGATATAGTCATCCACTTTTGACGTGGAAGACGGACGAGGGCGTGAATAATCTTCAGCGTTTTCTCGACCATTTTGAAAACGTTTAAACCGTTCGAAAACTCTTGCATGCGATAAACGTTCATTGTCATACGCTTCTTTCGATAAATCATAAGATTCAGTAGCTGTTTTTTTCCATGTGAAATTTCACAACAATTCGTTGCTCTATTGTTATGCTTACCATTTTTCTGGCGAAACAAAAACAAAATAAATAACTCTGATGGGGACGAAGGCTACGACTATACTGATTTGCTTACAGAAGTGAGAGGCACTGCATTCGAAAGAGAAGGCTTTACGCTAAACAGCTGTCGGTTTCTGGAGTTACGCGCATGCATACTTCATTTATAGCAACGTCCATCTCGTTATTTAACGGCCACACCTGGTTTTCTTTTCAAAAATTTTGTCATACGTATTTAAGTTGCTTCTAAGTATTAAGTGCGTAAAAATTCTTTCAAAATAAAATTCCTACTTGCATTCAAATGCAAAATATGCAAATTGACATACGGAGCTTTGAATGGAATCCTTAATGAAAAATAGAAATTTTACTGAATAATTTTTTAAGAAACCACTTAAAATTCATTTTCAGCTATGATATCTTCAAATTAATAAAATTGTGAGATTATAAAATCCCCTTGACCGGCTCTATATATTGTTCTAAACAAAATATATGTAATGTGATTTATAAATAAAATTTGAATAAAAAGTAACATTTTTCGAATAAAAAAAAAAACGCATGTAATTTAAATGAAGAACCATTTAAACATATTAAGCTCCTAGCCACAAAAATAACTCTAGATGTTTAAAGATTAGTTCGATTTCAAACATTTTTGTTGTTATTAATAGATAACAGCATATAGCTTTTTTGATTGATTCAATCAAACCATTTTCCCTTAATCTGTCCATTTTTTTGAATAAAATGCAATAGCAACAATAATAAAAAAAGATTTATAAGACCAATCATTAAAAAATAGATTATTTTATCAGTTTAGGAGAGATTAGTTTTAAACAAAGCTCTTACGACGAAGGATTTCAGAAATAGCAATATATAATAATCGTACAGGCATTTTGTACACTTCTCAAAATATATATATCAGAAACTGGGAATGGATCATAAAAATTTTCTTTAAGAATTTGTTTTTCCTCTAAAAAAGATTTTTCCTAAAGATGGGGAAAAAAAATCTTTAAAAAGTTAAAAGAAAAAATATCAATTATTGTCCTCGTTTATTTTATTGGTATAAACTCAACTTTATTTTAATAGCATAAACTCAAATATTTTCCCAATAAAACTTTACACATAAATAAGTTTATGATCACAATATTTAGCATTGTAAATGATTTATTTGAAACAGAATCATTTATGTATCTTTTTTTTAGAGGATGACCTAATAAATATTTTTAAGAATATACCAAAGAAATAGAATTGAAGCGTGAACTCTAAATGCTTCATTTTCTTGTGTTTCTTTTTCAATCTGGTCATGTATGAAATCACGAAAGCTTTTTTTTTTTTTTCAAACCGATGAAACAAAACAAAAAGTCTGCCTTTTTAATGTAAAAAAGACTAACCTTATTCAAACTGATTCATCGAGATTATTTCTTATGGTACTGTTTGCGTACATGATATACCTTGCGGTAGTTCCGTTAATCTCTTCTCGTTTAGGTATAAAAAAAACACAAAGGACCTTCCTTTTTGAGTAAGAAAATCTTTTGTACAATCGATTTTGGGCTTGAAACCAAGGATTCAAATCGGACAGATATTGCTTCGAATCAATTTAATAGTTTGTATTTGAAATATCTGGGTGAAAAGAGGTAATCTAATCCTTCATTATTTAAATCTGCTGACATCGTCAAGTTTCATTGAACAGAGAATAAAATCCTTATATTCCTATGTGGCAACGGTAGCCTAGTGGTCATGGTTTCAGACTCGAGGCCAGCGATTTTCGTTGAGTCGCGGGTTCGAGCCTTGGCCACAAAAGACCCGCCCCGCCATGTAGCCGGGGCTGATGCACGTAAAATCTGTCGGGGCCCAAAGTCCTCCCGTTGGCGTGGTGTGGAAGTTAGGAAAGGGGGAGGGGTTCCAGCTCAGGTATTGTTCTCGTCACTTGACCGAGGTTCAAAATTACGGTTCCGTTGCCCTCGTGTTGCTACTAGTGCGACGTTAATGAAACCTAATATTCCTATTAAAGAGTTGTCAGAAAAATGGAAAAAACTATTCATTAGACTTCTTCACAGGTGATGCAAGATCAATCTCTCTCAAATAAGTCTCAACGTCCCCGAATCCTAGAATATAATTAAACAATAAAGTTTTAGCTTACCAACTCACTCAAGTCAGGCACTTCTCGAATATTGTCAGTTCGACTCTTGCTACCATATACTTGATCGCCTGTGATTAAACTTTCTTGGAAGTGAATCCTGATTACTTCGCACCGATTTTAATCACAGACGATCAACTACAGAGAAAATTACTCCAATTTCCATCTTACTAACATCTACCGATTATGTGCTATCAGTTATCCCTCTTTCATTCTGAACTCTTTTTCACCAATATATCATTATCCTCAATTCAACTTATTACATTTATTTTCATCCAATGTGCAGAATCACGTTTCGTTTGATTGGAAAGGAGCTGGAATTTTAAATGTAAAATCAGAAACTAGTCCCAAATATTAGTTAAGAGAACATGAATAGTCCAACGTTACAAACATACGCAAAATGTTTATGCTAAACATCGAAAGCGAAATATAAAATAAAAGGTAATTTAGATCTTATGTAGAACATGCAAATAAATACCTTAAGAATTCGGAAAGGGTATTATTCACATTTTTAATTTAGAGACTTCGTTAACATAACTTAAAAATATTTAATTACTCAAAATTAGCAGAGTTTATCTCACCTCAACATGTTATAAATGCATGGTGTTTTATTTTATAAAGTGTTTTTTTTTATTTATTTATTATTATTATTTTCATTTTATAAAGCTAGTAGAATCAATATTAAAATTGAAAGCAATTTTATCTCACTTTATCCATAGTACTCTGTAAGTTAATTTATATCTTTGTTTTAAAGTTTTAAAATATTGATTAGTAATCTTTTCGATAATTGATGAATGCGATTTTCAAACTGAATTCTGGGTTCGATTCCCGATTCTATTGAAAACAATTTATGTGAAATAAGGAAGATTGTTTCCTTTTCAATGGAATAACAAAATCCTTAAGTGATGTGGAAGTTAAAAAATGAAGTGCACTCAAATGTCATCTTATCCATCCGACCGTTCTTCAAAATTATCGATCTATCGACAAGAGCTCTCATATTGCCCTAGAGCAAGGTTTTGCAATCTTTTCGCTCCCCTGAATTACATTGTAGGGATACAAAATATTTTGGCATACAAACAAATTTCTCCATCAATAACTAATCGGTCAAAAACAATAAAGTATATAAGTTTTTATATCAAACTCAGAATTTTGTTCTCTGCATTTAGAAGCTTTAAATATATATAATTTGTTATTTTCCCTTATTTTATTAAATTCTTGTCTTGAGGGCTAATTATTTACATGCAATCTCCTTTAACGTATATTTGTAAAAATATATTGTGATGGGAAAGTATTAACTTTATTTTATTTGGCACTTGTGTTTTGTTTTATTTCTATAATTCAGAAAACTATCATGAGAGGAATAAAAGAAAGTGAGAAAATATATGTCATCATTGAGATCTTTCTATGTTACCAAAAAAGAAAAAAAAAAGTAAATAATATAAGACATATAACATTTAAAAGAGTTCTTATGGTTAAGTGTCTGCCCAAGCAGAAATATTTAAAGCTATCGTCACCTAATATTTAAGATCAGGATTCAGACTAAGAACACATTTTGAAGTAGAAAAAATATTTCAAAACAAATTCGAATGGTTATAAAATTTATGTTTGTCATATAGTTATACTTAAAACTTTAAAATAATGTGCAAATCAAAAATGTGCAATTTTGCACCATTTTTGAAAAATAAACAGCATCTAATTGACTTTAAAATATAGAAGTGAAATATGAAACATATGTAGGGCACAGATAAAAATCAGAAGGACTGAAACAGGAATTAGTGCAATATCAAAATATGTTGCTTGCTCTTTATACAATATAAAATCACAGAATGATACTAAAATAGATTCCCTTCTCTTAAGAAGTGTTTAGGCTTCCGTTTTATTCTTAAATATTAAGTGAAAACAATCCAGATTGTTATCTATATGTCTCGTAGTTGTAACTCTCAAATTTTTTAATGTTAACACATGAATGTGTTTCTACTGAAAAGGTATTCGAGATTCTTTTGAATTGAGTTATTTTTAATAAGAAACTTCTTTTCTGTAAATCATAATGGATTATCTAATTAATTTTTTTCAGGTTCCACCCAATGTTTCTCGCATCAATACCAATTTCGTACATACACACCAAGCTCTGGATGTCGTTCTGCATTCTCCAATAAGAGAAGCCGTCATTTTTTTCACCCTACCACCCGGAGATTTTGTTATTATGCCTTTTACTGCCCAATCGAACTGTGAGACTAAATTTTTGCTCAGGATATTCACGGATGAAATCAGCAACATCTGGTAGGAATTTTCTTAAGTTTTATTTTTATGCTTTTTCATTCACAAACAAAACATTGAGCTCGCAAAATTATAATTTTCATGACTATTTTGTTCTTTATTTTTTCTGCTGCTTTTTGAAAGCTTTTTAAAAGAATTCTAAAGTAATTCGAAATCATTTACTTTTACCCATTAAATAGAAACTATTATGGAATTGTAAAACAAACGAAACATAATTTAATGAGATAATTACTCATTTTTACAAAATTTAACTATAATACGGAGTTATCAAATAAAGTTATTATTGGAACTGAAAGCACAGTTATAGTTAATCTTGCAGTTTATCCCTTAAAAAGTTTTGTTGCAACAGTAAATTCGTGTATTTTCAAACACCGATCTGCAGCACATATAACAAATTTTTCCACCATATTGAGAAGTGTTTCGTGTCGCCATCTACTGTAAGTAATAGTAGTTACTTCTTTATTCACAATGAAAATTAATTTTATTAGTATCAAGTTGCTCATTTAATAATATTTTCGGTAACTTTTCCACTCCCCCTTTAAGGAAAAATAGAAGTAATTTAAAACGGCATTTAAAAATAATTCCTTTTTTTTTTTCTATTTTTATACTATTTGTATTTTTAAAACTTCATTAGAAATTATTTTTTAATGTCCTTTCACGAAAATTTTTATAAAATTACATATAATTTTTTTTCAATTATATGTATATTTATTTTATAAAAGATCCATAATTTACTAAATTATTTTAAATAACTCAATGTCCAATGTAAATCTTACTCGAAACAAGTTTTAAATTTCTATTTCAAATAAGAGTCAATATTTTTCAGTTAATTAGTTTCATGTAACTTGCAATTTTATAATCGTTACTATAATAAATACTGTAATAATTAGAAAATAATTATAATTAGTTGACTATTTTGAAATAATTTTGGTATATGTCCCAAGAAATAGTTCTTTTTGGATTTTACTTCTGATTAATTATTTTAATGTTGAGGTATTTATTAAATATTCTCAAATTTGAAACTTTTTCTTATGGGGTACCTTGCATCTTCTTTACTTGTTTCTTTTGCTTCATGTATTATAATTTACGTTTTTGAGTGATCCAATTTTTTCCCATCAAAGATGTATTCAGGGAGGGTTGGTACCATAGAATCTCACAATTCAGTCCCTAGTCTGCATGTGCATATTTTGTTTTGTTCGATATTCCATTTGTTACAATTTTTATTCAGATATTTTTTACTCACTATTCCTATAATTTTTTTCTTCTCTGTTTCAGATTTTTGTATTTTATTTGTTCTATTATTTATATATTGTTTTTTAATAATCTTAATGATTTGTTTTATCTTATATATATATATTTCTCTCTTTTCCTCTTTTTCTTCAGGGAAGTAAATGACGAAAATGTTATTTGTCGCGAGCTTACATTCACTTACAATACTGATATGATGACTTTACAAGTAAGTTCTGAAAACACAAAGCTTATACTCTGATATTTATATAAAATAAAGATACATGTTATTTTTGAAACTATATTAACGTTTTCTTTTTCAGAATGACTTTCCAGTATTGAATAAAATGTTACATAAGGTAAATTTTGTTTCTTAGTACATGATAATATTACATTGCAATCAATTGTCTAAATTCATTACATAATTAACTAACATAAACTTTGCTTAAATTTCAAATTTAAATCTTAGAAAAACAATGTTTTCAGCAAAATATATTAATTTAAACAATTATTTTTATTATTATTAAACAACTTTTAATTGTTAATAATTTTATTTGATATTTTAAAAGAGCCTTTCTGATTATACATTAAGGAATATAGATTTTAGATATTATTATCCTGTTGAACAGGCATCAAATAGTGTGTGTCAGGGGTTGTCTTATATGCATTTGTCTATATGTTTTTGTTGGAAATTGTTTGATGATAATTTAAAGCTTAATTTTGGAAAATGTAAGTGTAGGAAATCATCCCGATGTTAGGAAACCAGCAAAATTGAGGTAAGTTTAAAGTCATGTGAAAAATACTAAAATCTGTCAATTACAATTATTTTCATAAGTATTTTCCTACGGTTTTTCAATGATGGAGTTAAGGATCTCTAATTTATAGATGAAATATAAAGTGTAAATATTAAACATGCATGTAGTAAATTAGTCAAAATTACCTTAGTTACTTATTATTGTTATATTTAGCTTCTTCAAAAAACTAATTCTTTAAAATTTTCTTTCGACAAAAATTTCTTCTAGAATAATTATTTCACGAACAGGAAATGGTAATTTGAAATCGTTCCTTTTTGTACAAAATTAAATTCAGTGTTTTTAATTTTGTTTACTTTCATTGCATAAGGCAGTAAGCGTTACTTTGTAACACCAAAATATTAAAATTTACCATAGAATATTATTAACTACAACGTTTTTTAATATAATGTTGCATGTGAAGTCTTAACATTGGCCCTTAAAAATGTATTTTTTTTATTTTAATATCTTACTTTGAAAAATATTTGTTACAGAATCCTATTTTTTCTTCATTTAATCAATTTTATTATGATTGCTTATTAAGTTTTTTAACAATGAAAAAGAATTAGCTTATTTTTTCAATTTTTTTTTTCTAATTATTATTATCTTTTAGATACCAACTGAAATTGATGCCCTTACTCTTCAAAAAATACTACGTTCGAGTTGGCGATGTAAGTTGTTGATTCAAAATACATCCTTCGAACTTAATCAGCTATTTTTTTCTTTTAAAGCTAACTTTATTTTTTACTTGGCTCAAGTGAGATCATCATCTGAAAATAATAAGTAATTTATACAGAAATTTAATTTCTAAGAACAATTCCGAAAATGAATATAAAACAATGAACACATTCTTCCCTAAATCTAAGATAATTCATTATTGCTCTACACGAAGGAGGTATTCATATTTTTAAATAAATGTCTTAATTTTAATGTACATAATGCTATTAAAAAGGATTTTGTTTTGAGATTTAAAGAAAAACACTGCACTCTCACCAATAAATTCATCACGTAAAATTTAATTAATTTTATAAGTATCGTTTCGAAAGTATAATAGGCATTTCATGGTATATATGTGTGTGTCTGTGTGTGTGTGTGTTATTTACATAGTATGATTTGTTGACACTATTATGTATTCTATTATTTCATCTTTCATTTCAGCTCTCAATCTTTTGTGCGACAAACCCAGTCTTGAGCTATGTCGAAATCTTATTATGCTTCGAGACGTATCCTTTTTAAAGATTTCCCTTCTTATTTATCAAGAATTTTCGATATGTTGCATCTATATGGAATTTTCTATTTCATAAACTGCCATATTTTGTGTTGAATATAATTTTCTTTCCCGAGTTACGTAACCATAAAAATTGAAACCTCGTAAAATGTTTCGAAGAGATCTGTTAATAGATAGAGAGAATCTATTAAGTGATCACAGAAATTAAAATATTTTGTAGATTTTACGTAGAAGCAAAATAAATTAATGAAGTAATCAGTGAAAATAATGTTTAATTACGAGAAATTAACTCAAAATTTTTAACTAATAATATTAAGGTATTTAATAATTAACTTTTTACTTTCAACTTTGAATTGTAAGAACAGTATTAACTACGTATTCAAAAAAAGTTTCTTATATTTATATAAAGCGTTGTTGCTGGTCAATTTTTATTTTTGCAGAATTAAGAGACACAGTATGATTTGACGAAAATCGGTCAAAAAAATGAAGGAAAATTTTCTTAAACCTAAATTATTCTCTTTATACATTTTTATGTTATTCTACAAAATTTCAGAGCTCTACGTTAAAATTATTCAAAGATATGATAATTTTTATGTTTATTGGTATTTACATTATGATGCTAATAATCTCTAGCAGACGATCTTTCTAGATTTCTTTCCTATTTAATAAATTTTAACAGTGTCAAGTTGTTTCGACATTATCTGTAGAGATTATACTTTCCATTCTCATTGTTTGTTTGTATCTATCGATATATTCCACGCTCGTCCGTTTGATTAATTTTCATTACATATTTTTGAAACATTATTAAGTTTTGGTTTTATAAAACAGTCTTTTTGATGACAAAATGTGTCTTTTTCTATTTACCTTTACATATTTAATCATTTGCGTACACTGTAATGTAGCATTTTATTAGCTTAACATGCCTCGTTCAAAGAGGAGAAAAACAACTCAAGTAAATTGAATATTCAAAACCGTTGGTGCCTTAAAAACAAAATTATTGATATCATGTACATTTCAAAGTGCATAGCGCTGGCCTGTCTGCAAAAAGAAAAATTTTCAAAATTAAAAGAACTAATTACATGCAGTCCTGGATTATTTTTAAACTTTATGAGCTAAACTATATTTTTTTGAACATAAAATATGAATAAGTAAATTTTATTTTTTCCAAAACCTTTGTAAACTGGATTTCTATGTTATTTTTTGCATTTTTTTTTAAAAAAAAGTTAAGATTTGAAAACTTTAAATTGTAAGAATACAAAATCATGATATTCACTAAACAATTTTATGAAACTTTATTTTTTTTTTTAAATTTTTTTATCTAATGCATTCTGCCCGTACAATAATTTTAATTACTAATTTTATTGCTTTTATATATCTTTTTATAGCAAATAAAAAATCTAAATTGATTTATCTCAAAACAAAAAAATATTTGGTTTTTCTTCTTTTAAAATGCTAAGGCTTTTTTTTCTATTGTGCCAAATGTTTTAATATTTTTTCTAGCTATGGCTATTAATATATATGTGAAAAGTTGGTATGCGTTTTTGAATTAAAGCAGTAGTTAATTTATTTTTAAAAAATTGAATTCAGAATTTACATACACATTTTTAAAGGAATTCTTAATAATAAACACTCATAAAAATTATTTATAAATTTCAATCATGTTATCCCAAAAACCTCACCGACTTTTGTTGTACGTAGTCTGAGGAATTTGTAAATCCAATTTCATATGTGTACGTCAATTGAAAAACTTGCATTGTAGGTGGAGTAGCCTTTTAAAAACGCCTTATAAAATTTAAATTTCTTAAAAAAAACTAAATTGTTTGCTTTTTGAGTTATTTTGAATGTATAACTTATTTTACATATTACAAGTACTTAAGGATAAAAGCAAAAAAACTCATAAAAATCATTAAATCAAAATTTTTTTATTTCAATCACACTGCGTCCCCGTAATGATTATGATTTTAGAAAAAAGTGATATTTTTATACATTTCAGAAAAAAACACGTTTCCCAATTATTTCAAAACAAACACTTACATTTATTTCATAAAGTAATTTGAAAACTAAATTTAAGAATTAAGTTTTTTAAATTTAATTTAAATTTTAAAATACCTTGAAATGAAATTGTTTTAGAAGTTTTTGCACAATTAATTCCAATAATTTTATATCGCAACTTTATAGTATACTGTAGAGTTGTTACACATTATTATAACAACCATGCATAAAAATTAATTTATTTCTTTCTTTCATGAATGAGAGCTAGCTCTTAACTAACTATTTTTCAAAACTAATTACAATAAATCTTCATGAAATATCTTAAAGCAATGAGGTATGAATTAAGTACAAATTTCCTTACAAATATATTATATGTTCTACGAATTTCACCTTTTTCAATAATGAGGAGTAAATAAGGTGTATTCACTTTCATAATTTTTTTATTACATTTGCTAAGAAATAAAGTCTTCCTCGAATATTTGTTTATAAATAAATAATAACAAGTACTGTTAATAAATAAAAGATAAAACCAATATGAGAAGAAAAAACTCAGTGCTTTAAGACTTTTCCGTAGTACTTTCATTGGTTTTGAATATTTAAACAAAATGAAGTTACAAATTAAGAGTCGTTGGATGAAATTTCCATTAAAAATGTATTTCTTTGGGGGGGGGGGGGCCTTTTCTCTCTTTAATAAATATTAAATGATATTTTTATTTGTATAAGTATTTTTAGCTTAACTCAATTCGCAGCCCATGATTACTGGCAAGATTAATAAAAATGAATTACCTGGATTACTGTACACTCTACAATACTGGCGGGTACGTATTTCAATATTTGTGTGTTTTTGAAACCAAAAAATGAGTTCATTTACAAGCTTATCTTTTGCTTTTTTAATCCACTTCAATTTGAAAATATGAATATAATTTCCTTCAATTCACCATTACAATACTTTCAAAAAATTCTGAAACAAAATCCTTTATTTACACACTTGAGTGTACATAATTATTGCATGAAATAAGAATGACTTCGAAAAAATGTTGATAAAATACATGAAAAATGATAAATGAGTGTTTAAAGTATTCCTCGTACTCTGAATTTTTTTCTCTTAAAATCAAACATGGATAACTAATTAATTAATCATCATCATGAATAATCAATCAATTAATCTTATTCTAGAAAAATCAATTAATTGGCATTATTTGTGGACACTTGATGAATTAATTTACCATGGATAAAGAAATATTTGTTTTAAATTATTCTGTTATTTTATATTATTTAATATAAATGCTATTGGGGGATTAAATATAAAGTTACGTTATTTCAATAGTATTTAAATTTATTGATCACAATTAAGAAAAAAAAATGAAAAATTGGATACACTTTGTTTTGTTTTTAACTGTAATTAAACAAATGCATCTGTAATCGATATTAAATAATTAGCTTCTTAGAGTTTCCTATTTAAAAATATATGCTTAAGGATTCAAAAACTGACATTTTGCTTGTTTAATAAAATTCCTTTCCTGAGGTAACCATAAGAATTGAAACCTAACCATAAGAATTGAAAAACTTGCAGAATCCTTCGAAAAGATCTGCTAAGTGACTATAGAATTTAGAATATTTTATACATTATGCATGGAAGGAGAAAAATAAATTAATGATGATTGAAAATGATTAAGTTTAATAATGTGAAATTAATATAAAAAAAATCTTACTTTTTATTTAAAGGATTTTCAACACTTTCTTCTTTCAATTTTGAATTGTAAAGCAGTATTAAGAATAAAATCCAAATTTTTTTTTTTTTTTTTAGAATTATGTAAAATGTTTTTATTTCTGGTCAAGTTTTATTTTTAATTGATATTTCTAATTTTTCGTAATTCTTTACAATTTTCAGAATTTTTTTTGTGTGGGAAAATTATTAGACTAAATTAATAAATAATTTTATAGAGATTATATGTATATGTGTGTGTGTGTGTATTAAGAAACTCATTCATATTAATATTTCCTTCTACTTTAACAATTAATTTCCTTTTAATAATTAATTACGTTTATTTTATTGAAATATTTTTTACTATTTTGCAAATATTAAGAGAAATGGAAAATGGAACAGCTTCAATAAAATATTCACATACTTTATATCATAATTTTTAAATTTTTAGACGGCATATGCTAAGCAGGATGTTAGTAACCGCGGTAAAACAAGCAGTTTCAATTTTCGGAATCTCCTTTGGGATGCAGGTAAAATATGTTCTTTATGTTTAATATTGTATTAAATATGATTTTATCTCCTACTATTTTATATTATTCTAATTTTTGAAATCTGAGCTATCTTAAGAGTAAAGATGGGAATTATATTTCCACAAATTCTATAATTTACACAGAATTCTGAGTTGGTCTTTTTTTTTTTTTCTTTGCCATTATTGTTTTTATCGTTTCATCCAGAGAATTACCTGATAAAATCTCTTATAATTAAAATTATCAAGATGTAAAATTCATATATTTGTCTTACATTTCTTATTAATATTTTCTCCTGTGACATTCGCGAGAAAAATGATAGATGTTTTTAATTTCATGAGAGTATCCAAATTTCTTAACAGTTTCAATATATACATAATAATATTCTTCTAGTAAATAAATTTTAATAAATTTCACTGTAAAAACTGTATTAAAATAAAGGAGGATGGAAAAATCGAACTAGAAAAAATCAAAATTGCATTTATATGAAAAGTTGTATTTGAAAGATATCAATGAAATAAAAATAAAAGGATTTCAAAAGATAAAGATACCATGTGTAAGTTTATATATATTTGTCATTTTGAATTGTAATTAGTTAAATATATTGATGTTTATTTTTATTACTTATTGTGGGTTGTATTGTCAAATTTTCAAAAACACACACAATGCAATGGAAAAAGTTTTATCGGTCAGTGCCCAAAAACTATTATTATATTTTATACATACCATAAATATTTTTTAAATTTTTATTAAAAACATTTAAATTTTGGATATTTTGTAATGTTATGAATTTAATCATTCAAAGTCAATGAAATTATAATGATAAAATTATTTCTTAATAATGCAATTAATATAAACGAGTTTTGATAGTAATCGAAAAGAATAAAAATAAGTGTAAAAAATTGAAATTTGCCTTGCCAATTTCATTTTTACATGTGCCAACGTTTTTTTTTTCTGTTGAGTTCTCGAAAAAGTACAATTATTCAAAATGAATATAAATTCGCAAAAAGTAAGTGTACTTCCGAGACTCAGGCTCCACAAAAGAAATAACTTTCAAAAAAAGAAAATGCCTTCTTCAAGTTCCTTATGCGTTTTTATTTTCACGAGCAAAGTATTCCAAAGAAAAAAAAAGTTGCCAATGTTTACAACAAATAGTATAAAAACACATGGTGCTGCCAAAAAAATTAACTATTAATTAAATATTAAAATTTAATCTAATGATAAATTCTTAAAATATACATTAATATTCTGTTCCGATATTAAAGTACAAAAGCAAATGATAAAATATTGAATTAAATACATCCTAGCAATGTAAGTGTACCTTATTCAAACTAAAAGTAATTATCATAATGTATTATAATGCCAATCTTTTGAACATAACACCAAATACTCTTTATTTTATCCCTACGCATTATTGTTAAATTCCATTTATAGTTTATTTTTTATGATTTTCTTTTTACAGGAGTCACTGTAAGTAATAAGGTATTAGAATGCGCCGTTCTCCGTTTTACTAAGAGCAGCGTCTTATCCTCGGAAGCATATTTATTGGCTCTAGTCAAAATATATTTGGCTCATGGTGAGTATTATAAATTCTTTTTAAAAAAAGCGCAATTTTAAAATGCTATAAAAATCATATTTTTTAAAATATTAAACAACACAAAGTTTATTATATTTGCTATTAAATCGTTAATCCAAATGTTGATATTTTCAAAAAATAATTCATGACTGCGATGCATCAATCTATGCGAAATCAATTCGAATGAATTTCTTATATGAATAACACCGGTAAAAAATGAGTTTTTTGAGCATGAGTTTTCTTTCAAACTTCATACTTTTCGTAACATAATTTTTATACCTTAAATTTTAAGAATAAAAGGGAACGTTGAGTCAAATTGAATGTATTCAATAATTAGTATTAATAATTATTTTATTACTTGATGTTTATTAAATTTATCATTTGAAATAAATACATGTAAATTTTTTAGCACAATCAAGCATTATGTTAATCAGTTTAGCTTCATGTAATTAAAATTATAGCAAAATATTAATTATTACACGGTGGATTTGGTGACTTGGCGAGAAGGTGTAAAATTAAATTCATTAAATAATTAGTTTTAATCAATTAATTTTTATTAATAATAGTTAAATTATCGTATTGTCATCCAAAACAATCGAAAATAGAAAATTTCAGCTCAATTGAGCGCTTTAAAATGAGAGAAAAAAAGATTTTGAAGTTTTGACTCAGACATACAATTTGAGTAAAATAAAGCATTTTTTCTCTTTTTTTGGAATATTAATATTTGCTACAAAAGTATCGGTGATTTCTAAAGTATTACAATACCACTTTACGCAGTAATACACATCGATTTTCATTACAAAACTGTTGTAATCTTAGCAATAAAATTTTACGCTGGTTTTTACACAATCAAATAATGTAATGAATTTTTTTTTCTTTCGAAAAATTGCAATGTTGAAAAATTCTCTCGTTCATAAACCTAAAATTAAACTTATTAGTAAAGCACGCCTTTTTTTTTTTTTTTTTCCAGAGAGATTTACCGCTGTTGAAAAGAAGATGAAAGAAAATGGAATGACATTAGAAGAGGTAAAGCGTTTTTTTTTGCTTTTAAATAATTTACAAGGAATAAATTCTTTTTTAGCGTCATATACGAAATATTTTTAGAGTGAAATATGCTTAACAATACATGTTTTTAATGATGCACCAATGATCTTTCTCAATTTGTACTTTCCTTTTACAGAAGAAAAAAATCAGCAACATTTTGAAAAAAAACATTTAAGTAATTGAATCGATCATTTTGAAAAAAAGGATCGTCTTCAATTTTTTTCATACTTTTATTTTTTAATGGTTTTGTAGTCCTTTAGCATCAACTTATATACATTATGTTATAAGTTGATTACTATGTGAAAACAGGCGTATTTCATTCTTTAAAGCACTTTCAAAGGGTCCTCGTTCCGGCATTGATTTTGATACAGAGCGCGCTTCTCATTTCCTTCCTTCACATGCACTCTCTCATAACCTCGCTGTTACGAGCTAAACAACTTCTAACTTTCCCATCTGGCGCCGTCGTTTATTGATAGTTACTGGAAATCGTTTATCTGTGTTAAACGTGCGCGCAGTATGAATATGTGTATTATTTTTCGTTCTAGAAAAAATGTCGGACAGTGCAAGTTGTCAAATTGTTTTTATTCTTCTGGTTTAAAAAAAAATGAATGAGGCATAATATTTCTATTATTGAAGAAACAAGAACAAGATGGCTTCCAACTGTTCATTCCAAATCCTGTAAACAACTCTGCCTACCAAGGAAAAATTTATCTAAATTTTGTGGCTGCGATAGCCTAGTGATCATGGTCGCGGACTCGTGGCCGGTGATTTCCGTCGAGTCGAGGCTCGAGCCTTGATGCCACTGAGTTTTAGTTTAGTTTAGTTCTTATTAAAGTCGCACTAGAAGCAACACGAGGGCTATTGGCGAAGGACCTCATAATTTTGAACCTCGGTCAAGTGACGAGGACGACACCTGAGCTGGCACCACCTCTTCTAACTTCCACACCACGCCCACGGGAGGACTTTGGGCCCAGACAGATTTAACGTGCATCAGCCCTAGCTACATGGTGGGTCTTTAGCGGCCAAGGATCGAACCCGCGACTGAACGAAAACCGCCGGCCACGAATCCAAAATGATGACCACTAGGCTACTGCGGCCACTTGATATCCCTGAAGACCCACCGTGTAGTCGGAGCTAATGCTCATTAAATCTATTGAGCCTCAAAGTCTCCCCCTTGGTGGGGCGTGGAATCAGAAAATGATGATGCCAGCTCAAGTGTCGTCCTTGTCACTTGATCGAGGTTCAAAATTACGAGGTCCGTAGCCAATAGCCCGCATAATGTTTCTTGTGTAACGTTAATCAAAACAATCAATCAAGATACAGGACATCAAGATGCTCTATTAATATATACTAGTCAATTACAAAAACTTTTACAATGAAATAATAATAGATTGGTCTACAACAGTGATGAATAATTGTAGCTTTCTCTCTCACTTATCTTGCTTATTATAAGTAAATATAGTTAAATTTTGCAGATATAATTGTTTTTATCGTGGATTTTTTTAAAAATGCATGTGTATGTAAGATGTTTCACAAACCAGGCCTCATTTTAAAAACGGGTCATCTCTGCATAGGAAAAATATTTTTCCTGAGCATCCTGTAGGTCCACAAATAATTCTGTAGACATTTTTATATCATGCGTGACCCCCTATAATGATAAAAAATTTCTTTTAATTTTTTTGAAATATTACGGAAAGAAATAGTCTTTGCTTCTCCTGTAAAATTTTAATAAGTTAGAATAAAATTTTCAAAATGACCGATTCATTTTAAAAAGGATGGTCACACACGCATAAAGGACACAGATACAAAAACCATATTGTAACATTTGACGGAAGGAATCAAAATATAAAAAACTTTGACTTCAGAAAATTGCCGTTCTTAAACATTGAATGCCAAAAAATGTGAAGGGTGTAGTTTAAGTTAAGCTAAATGAAATCTAAAAAACAATCTAATGAGTTCTGTTTGTACAACAAATACTCAAAAGAAAGGTTCGCAACACGAACCATAGCTTCATATTATCAATGCAGAATTTTTCATACATTTTTAAGTATACTATATCTCATTCTATAGTTAGAATATGAATCGTGCCCAATACAACTCGTCCGTTTCCAATAGCAGATGAATACTTGAAATTTTCGAATATATCTATAAAATTATTTCTAGCTTGTAGTAAACAAATGCTATGCATAATCACTGATTTATTAAACTTCTCCAACATATTTTAATTAGTAATTAATCGAAGAGTAAGATAAATTTCTTTATTATTACTTAAAATTTAAATAATACTTCAGAGTGATTTAGTAAAGTTTGTGAAAAGAATACTTAAATTAATCTACTGAGATTAAACTTTTAATTGTTACAAGGATTTTAATAAATTTATTTATTAACACAAATTCCATGATATTATAGGAAGGAATACTTGATTCTTAAGGTAAAGTATATCTAAAGATACTATCTTTTCTTTATTTCCAGATGATTCTTCTGACAATATATTCCTAATGATTTTCTAATGAAATGAGTTCTACTTAATACTAAGAAGAAATAGAAGTTTATTCAAATGAAATGAAGATTGTGTATCACGATGTTTTCTTTTCTCTTGGCAAATAAGAGATTCGAAAATCTTCAAGAGAAAACAAAAAAAGTTCATGGAAAAGTACTTGATTTTCGATAAGAAAATCAGATGTACTGCGAATATTTTGCTCCACGTATTACACCTGAAGATTACAACATTTATGACGTACAATTGTGTCATGAATATGTTTTCTTCTTTACTTCTAGTCATATAATGTGATTGTTTCGTACAGATATGGATAATAATATATTTTAACATGTACTTGTATTTTAATATATTGAATAAGTACACATATGAACAAGAATTTTTATAAATATATTCATTTATGCGCATGAAATGAAAGAAAAAAAACTTAAAATGGTATCCTTTACAATTGTTTACATTTTGTTTCTTTTTTATGTGTTTCTTTTTTTAATTTTGGATTGATATAGCTCTATGTTCCTTTATCTTTGGAAATTATAATACACTGAATCAAACAAAAAAAATTTAAACTATATGGAATTAATTACCTTAAAAGGGCTATGAGTAATCTTACTTCATGGCTATTAAACAAAATAAAACTGTACATAAGATTTTTGTTTGTTTGTTTCCACCAAACTAAATGTAAATAGATATTTTTTGTCAATGACCTTTGTGACAAAGATGAAGTAATAATCTAGTAGTTTAGCATTAAAATAAAATAAAAAATCGTTTATTCAAATCAGATGAACGCTAATCAAATCAAATCTTACTGTGCCGCTGAAGAACAAAGCCATATTAAATATATTCGAAATATTAAGGATATAAGAGTTTTGTTAGTTGATCTAATGCTTCTATCTGGAGTAATCTAAATTTTTTTTTATTCTAAAAAACATAGTCAATTAATATCGAATATAGCTATACGCAGATATTATCTTATTCTTTTTTACTGTAAATTTATTCAGCAGCCATGGTAACTGTGGTAATGGTGGTCATTTTTGAGAGTTTCGATTCTGAAGTTCAAGTCTTGATTTTACTTTACATCTATCGAAAGGAACTTTGAATTTCCTGCATATTAAATGAAAATGTGCTTCAAAGTCCTTACGCGGTGTGGTAGCTTGGAAAATGTTGATATGAAGTCCTAGACTTCGTTTGTCACTTTGTGATTTAAAATTATACGATCCATCTGCAATAGTCATCGATCCATTACCAATAACCATTCGGATCACTAAAGTAATGTTATTTCAATCAAACAATAAATATTTATTCATTTTATATTTGTTATAAAATCTAAGTAAAAAAGGAATTTTATGAAGAACTAGCAGTTTCAGCCTTCATATATTTAATTCTCCCTTCCTCTATTTCGTTCCAATTTTAATTGATAAATATGTAAATATATGTATTTTTCCTACTATTTTATATATTAGAATATTTATGTATTATTACAGTGATTCCTGTGCAATGATTTAACTTATTTGTAAATAAATTATATGCATAGTTTATTTGTGTAAATATCAATTCCAAACAATAAAAATATTCTAATTATTTTTGCTTTTACTTACTATCATTATATATATATATATATATATATATATATATATATATATATATATTGAAAAGGTGACATAAATGTCATCTTTTCAATAAATTGCGCTGATATTTTGCATTATTTTTTAATTGCAAAGTAGAAATGTATTAAAATAAAATTCTGTCAAATCTATTGTGTACAATTCAAACAAGTCCATTCCGCAAAATTTAATCAAATCCATTGAGCCAAACTCAGTTCTATTCATCTTTATAATTGAATACAATATTAAAAACCCTCTAGAAACAAAACAAAAAAAAATCTCAAACTTTTCAAAAAGATTATTTGAAATTTTTTAAATAGTGGCTTAAAAAGATTTAACATTAATTGAAGCGGCTTGCTCAAAAACTATAAACACGTAAAAACTTTTCTTTAATCGAATTCAGCATCATATATGCAATAGTTATCTAATTTGGCATTTCTTTCTAAGAAACAGTATAAAAGGTTAACTTATGATTTATTATAATTTTTAAGACATTCTTTAAATTTCAATAACACGATCTTCTAATTTGTTAAAAGTATTTCAACGTTTGGTTATATCCTCCCCCCTAAAATATTGATGTATTGAGAACAAACTTTTGCAAGTTTCTTTAGTAATTTCAACAACTGCTAAATCTAAATTTCTATTAACATGATAACTTCACAGATAAATATAGAAATATAATTATTTAAAATCAAGGCGAGATTTAGTATTTTAGATTTCAGATGCTACAAAAGTATTTTAATAGTATAATTTTTAATAGCTAAGGAAACAAACATGTTTAAGTGTAACAATAAATTCAGATGTATATGTAAAGCACAAACAGTTTAATTTGTAAAAAAGTTTCTTTCCTCCTTATTTTTTTTTTCATTCCCTGCTTCTCGACTTCTTTTGTGGAGCGTATTTTAATTTCACTCCCGAGTAAACATCTAACAGAAGTAGAACAATTGTTTCTTTTCATAAACGGAAAACAGAGGCACAAGTCTTTCAGTTTGCTACTCAATGCTGGAAACCTTTCAGTTCCTCTTACTGAGAGTTTTGTCCAGCTTCAGACAAAAAAAAAAAAAAAAAAAAAAGTAAAAAAATTGTCGAACGAGAGCATTAGAAAGCAACAGAGGCTCTAAAAATAACCCACACCTCCCTGGTGAACCATATTTGGCAACCCCTCTCCAAGAGGCCGACGACACGAGGAGGATTTTATTATTGAATCGCAGTCTTGGCACCACGCGAGAGAAACAAGGGGTAATTTCCCCCTACGTAGGGTATGGAAAAATGCACGTAACATTCTCTGTGGATGAGTCTTCCTCCAATCAAGCACGTTCAACAACGTACGGGATTATGCCAAATTGACCCTGACTGTTATTTCTCCATTGTGCTTCATTGATGTCAACACCCTGTTATTAGAGAATGATATATAACATCGCTTAACATGTCTGAATAAAATATGCAATTTATTTTACTATCATAATATGATAGAAGTAGGCAATGTTGTAACTCAAGGCTATAAAGGTAAACCTAAAAGTAAAATAAAAGAATGCAATCATTCATATCGGATTAATTAGGGCTAGAGCCGGTCTGGGATATCGAAAATCTGTTTTAGCTGGATAATGTGAAAAAATTAAATATAACCTACTTATAGAAAATCACATTTATATTGAACAAGTCGAGTATGAGTCAAATTTACAGAAAATAAAGATGTCTATTTTATGAATCTGTAGAAATCCGCTGAAAGTTGTTTTATTGCATTTTCCATTAAGACACTTTTAGACATCTGCCACTTGTGATAAGAGGTGCTACGAAGGTTTTGTAGATATTGCACAGAATATTGTTAAATTCCCTTCTCCCCACTTGCTTTTCATACAATCGGAGCTGATAGAAAATTTCAGGAAAGAAAAATTTAATAAATAGATGATATTTATGGAAATTCTCAAATCGCTTCTCAAATTTCTTTTTAAAAAAATACGATTATCCAGAGATTCGAGTTATATATATATATCTCAATCAAGAGATTTTTTACAAATCTAAAAAAGTGAAAATGATATTTGATTTTAAAATTTTATATAATTTTAAAGAGAAAAGAGTTCTTAAAATTTGTTAAAAAGTGTATGAAATATGATCAAGTTATGAAATAAAATACAAAGAATCAAAATTATTTATATCGCTAAGCATTATTTTAGAAATTTTATATTTTATAGTTTAATTATTTTTCTTTTTGCCTCAACTTGAATTTTTAAAGGAAAATTGTTGATTTATTAAAATTTTATTTCCGTGAGAAAATATACATCTTCAACATGTAAATTCGTTGTATAAGAATTTGCTAAGTATATAAAGAAGGAATGAGATTGACTATTTTTTTCGTTGTAAATACTTTTGAAAATCAATAAATAAAATATAATGATACGTTTTACATATTTGGTTAATAACATATTTGGGTACCATAAGTTTTTAATGCTTATTAAATAGGTTAAATATTAAAAATTATATATAATTTATTTTAAAAAATGCTAAATATTTATACCAACAGTGAATTTTAATCTGAGAAAATATTTATCAAAAATGAGAAATGAATCTGTATCATATCCATTTCTTTCAGAAAATGTCTGCAGGAATTCAGCAACGGAATAAAATAAATAAATTATTCATTGTCAATAATTTAGAATAGCACATTTCATCTACTAGAAACTTAAGGGAACTTCGAGTATGTTTAAGAGTTGAAAGTCGGCGGCAATGAATTGCTTTTTAGTATTTCTTTTTTTACAGTGTTATCAATTTGTGAAAGGAAAGGGATGAATTCTCATTTATAATGAAACCACATCTATCTAAACCACATCTAACCTAAATGATAGAAAACTACTCAGTATTTGAGTTCGAAATGTGTGGTTTAGTCTAATATATTCTTATTTACCATTTTGCATCTTCTCTTGCAAGAAATATGAAATAATCATTTGAACAAATTTTGATTCAAACAAAACTTCACTCAGCTGAATCCTTTCCCATCATTTTTTTACTTCCAAAAATAGATTCAGTGCATTAAGCAATTTTAAATGTTGAAAAAAATTTATAACCATGTTTTGAAGATATGACGTGTTTTCATCGACTTGCTTTCCAGTACCAAAGAAAATTACCCAATTATATATTTTGATTTATACTTGTGAAGTGTTGGAAACACCAACGTCTTAAACATGATAAAATATTTAAAATACTTGATTAGATTAAATATCTTAGCATTAACTGTTGCCAAAATTTCTAAAAGCAAATGCTTTTTATCTCTTTGAAGAATTGCTCGTCTTCATCAAAAAGACATTAAGGTTCTGGCAAACATTTCTCGGGATATATTAATTTTCTTCTCTTGACACCTACCTACTTACTAATAATTTCTCGCTGGCTTGCGAACGTTTTCACAACGTTTGAGTTGTGTTTGGAAACTCGCCACATTATCACTGGGTCTCCCAATTTTAGAATTTTCTTTAGATGAAAATATACTTCTGTTCAATTTTAAGATTTAAAAAATATGCGAAGTGGGGAAAAAATGAGAATGCGATTAATGTTTTTCATTCAATATCATATAATTTATTGTTTAGAAAATCATAAAGCCATTTTCAATTTCTACTTTTATGATTTATTTAATCTTTGCTTAGTGCTATTTCAAAATGAATTACAAATTAATAGAACATTTTAAATGCATAAATCTATTTTGTAAACACTTTTATTTTTTGACGATACTGAGATATACATTTTTGAAAAATGTTGCTGAACTTTTTTTAAATTAGATTAAAAGTTGCCTTAAAAATGTGAAAGGGAAAATATTCAACATTTTTCTCCAAGAAAGAAACCAGAATTGTTAAATTAAATAAAATAATTTTGCTGCAGGTATTTATAAAAATTCTTTTCAAAACATTCATAAATATACAAAGATATTAAAATAAAACAATGCACAATAAATGTTACAGAAAAATTAATTCGTATGAAATTTTTTTTAAGGAAATTGGAAGTAATTATATACTTTTTCAACGGTCGGTATTATTAACAGTCGATCAGATTAGTATATTAGTTTGATCGACATATTTTACATAACCCTTAAAATAAGGTTTTCGAATGAAATTCTGGAAATCTTAGATATAGTAACCTATCTGATTTTATATCATGAATAAATCTTATTCAACTGTATACATATCATAATTGAACAATTCTTTGCCAATTAGGGAATGTATTTTTTTAAAGTGGAGTTTAAATCTGTATTTAAAACATTTCCATATATAACAGATATATTGAAGAATTTTGTAGTTTTTTTTTTTTTTTCTCTTAGAATCATAAAGAAAAACTTAAGTAATAAGGAATCTAATAAGTTTTATTTTTTATGTATGAAGCAGAAATAAAAATCAACAACTTTGTAGTTAAAAACAATTATAAACATAATAAATAATATTGAAATCATGTGAACATCAATCTCAGGTCTATACCCACAATAATCGTGGCATAAGGAAGTGAAATTTCTTCGTATATAGATCCATAATATACAAAAGTAATCTTCCAAATTGTAAACAAAACCTTATATATATACAATTCAGTAGCAATTCAATATTCATTTCGGATTACAGCTAGAATGTAGATCAAAATTACAGTGATATATTAACAACAATATCCAAGAGTTATAAATCACATAATGGTGAAGCTTAGAAATATTATTTTCTGAAAGAATACTCTCAACAAAATATTGTACCTGATATTATAACATGTGTGGAAAACAGTTTTTCAGAATGAAAACAAAACGAAAACAAAAAAAACGTCACGCTCACACACTCTATGCTATATCAAGATAAAACTTAACTACCATATAATACACAAATACGCTCTAAAACACATTTAAATAGGAGTAAATATCATAAAAAATGTTTTTTAAAGAAACTTCAAAACAAAGAAATACTTAAAAAATAGAAAGTCAAAATGTAAAAGAGAGTTTAGTAAAAATTTCAAGGCACAAGTTAATACAAAGGCACACGTTCTACATCCAACACATATCTCATATTTTGGTCGATATTTTCCGGTTCCTCTCTAGCTTTGTTCAATAATTTTAAGGAAAACTAATTTCTAATTCAAAACGCAATAGTTTCTACGTAAAAATAACGTACAAAGTATTCAAATATAGATATATGAATGTTTCTTTTTTGTGAAGCATCAACAATATACACACAAAATATATTCTAATACTGTAAACGTCATATACATAATATATACTATTAAATTTCTTATTATATATATATAATCATCATAATTATACCAATTACAAACATAAAGATATTACCAAATTATCTAAACACCCGTTACAAAAGTTTTAAGCTAAATAAGAAATCAAATTCAACTTAACACAAACTGTAATACGTATAAAAACGAATTATTATCTTCATTTCCTATTATTTTATATAAATAAACCATATCTAAACATAAAGATAATATAAGAAGTTATAAACAGGATGTGATCAAAAAGTTAAAATTCTGATATTTTAATCCAAACAAAATGCCCAAATATAAACTTAAATTTCTGCTTTTACCTATATTAATTAGCATGGTGTTGTAATCATGTTTTCCCAAATTCCAAGCAAAGCTTAATGAAGAATTCTTCGAAACGTAAGCATCATTTTTTAACCCTTTAGTTATTATTTTTCTTGGCTTCTTTAAATAACAATTCAGTTTAAAAAGTTACTCAAGCAGAAATTGGCAAGATTTTTAGGTTGTGTAGCCAAATTTTAATGGATGATAATTTTAATGGTTAAAATGTAAATGTATTTTTTAAGCATTGACTAAAATGTTTTAACTATTTAAGAATATCTCACAAAAGTTGATAAAGCAAAAGATAATAAGAGGGAGAAAATGAAAACAAATTAATTTATGATAAACAAAAAATAACATACAAGAACATAACATAATAATATGTAACAAAAACGAAAATTCGAGATTGAAAAATGCTTATTTCTCTCATTGTTGGCTTGTTAATGTTTGCTAAGTTGAGCCTATTTATTGTTAATGAAGCAGCTACCGACACTTATTTTCTCTTAATTTCACACATTTACAGTTATATTTAATGAAATTAGATATATACTGGTAATTAAGAGAAATAACATTTGTTAAAAATTATAAATTAATAAAATTTCTCTTAATGTTTCAATGAAAATATTATTGAAGTGCAATTTAAAATTAAATTTTAATTTAAAATCAATAAAAAATTATAGTACATTTATTTTTAAAAAATATCTTAATTAATCCTGATTATATATATTGCGTGTTTAAATCGCTGATAAGTAAAGTATAATGTGCACGGAATGTTTCCATCTTATGATAAAAATTTATAATAATAAAAAAAATAATTATTTTTCAGTAAGCTGAGTAACTAGCTGCAGAAGAATATAGTGCAACTTTTGCAGACAAGTATTTTAGAGCGTTGCATAATATCAGAAAAAAACGAAATTACTATATTATTATAATATATATTTCTGAACCAAATAGATGTCTGCAATGGAGTAATGTATATTGAGTCTACAGGAAAGTTCCATCAGTTTGTGAATTGAAAGAAAATAATTCTTTTTTTAAACATTTAATAATAATATTGTACAATATAATTTCCTCGGTTATTTCAGAAGAATTGGTCCATAAATATTCCAGAAGGGGGCCTCATGAGTCAAGTGAGAATAATTTGCTTAATCTAGTAATCATATGCACACCTCTACCTGTTCAAAACAAAAATGAACTTCATGAACCGGATGATTACTGATAATGAAAAGTGGATTACCCACGAAAGTATCGTAAGGAAAAGAGCAAAGTGACCTACCAGTCCCTTCACCTTTAAGCAGAACTTGAACCTGAATACTATGTATATGGTGGGGTGTTCAATATATTACGAGCTTTTGAAACCTAACGAAAAGCTCAATACAAAGAAATATTGTCAACTGTTGGATGTTTTTTTTTTTTTGCAAACCACTCAAAGAAAGGAGGCAGTTGATGCTTAGTTAGAAATCATGTCATACTGCATCATGGTAATGTCAGAACCACATGTTGTTGCGACGACTCGACAGAAAATTGCAGAAATAAACAGGGAAATTCAGTCATATATGTACTATAGTCGCCAGGGCTAAGTACCATGTGATTATGATATGTTTCTCTGCCAACAAAAATAAGAAATTCGTATTATTCGTAAATTATTTTCTTTCTCTTCACAAACGGATAGAATTTTCCGGTGGACCTAATATTTAATCTTAATTCTTGTATAACTTTCGCATAAAAATTGGAAGTTTTCCTTTTTTTACTATTTGTAAATAGAATTGGTTGGACCTCGTAAAATAATGAATTAAAATAAATAAAAGTAATGAACTAAATTAACATAAATAAATTAATATAATTTCCTCAGAAAGGAACCATGTAACTCAAAATTTTAATTCCTATAAAGCATTTTGTTTGCATATCATATTCAAATTAATTGCTTTATATTGACATAGTTATGAATTCTTATGTGTGAGTAGTCACTTCTCAAATGACCTTATATATCTCTTTTTTTCACTTCTGAAAATATGGAGAATCCAAATGTCTAATGTTTTTATTTATTACTTTTTAAAATTATTCTATTTCAAGCAATTATGAAATTTTCCTACTAACCTAAAAATTGTTTGCATGATTATTTTTTTCTACCAAATCCCTCAGATAAAAGCGTTAATAACTTAACGATACAGTATCTTCGGATTTCTTTCTTATATGAGCAACATTTGAAAAATAAAATTTGCGTGACAAGTAAATAACTGCCTACTTTATATTGGGATTGATTCTATTTCCATTGTGAAGGATTTATAATCCCAAATTTGACTTATAGTAGTCCGGAGGAGTTTTATCCTTTTTAATAATTTCAAATTCATTAAAAAGAACCATATTAGTAAACTCTAATTTTGTTTTTGATGACGTGCAGTAATGTAGTTGTTCTTAAAACTTTTGATCACATCTTGTATGATACATTATTTTTTTTTCAATTCGACTCTAAAGCATGAAACGATGTAAATTATTTCCCCAGTTCAATTATTTCATTGACAAAAATTTATTTGAAATAAGTAGTTATAAAATATTTAAGCAATTTTACCTTAATAATTTGAATGAGTAACTTTTAAATACAATAATACGCTTTGAAACCATATTTTTTCTTACCTTCTATAAAATATAAGCCCTTCAAAATTTCAATTTCACAAAAAAAAAAAAAATCATAATTGATAACACTGAAATTTCACTTTCAAGATTTTAGGAAATATTTCTGCTAAAAATAAGACTAGGCTATATAGTTTGACTAGAATCAATCATGTTTTGGTTTAATAAGGCTATACTCTTTCTCCTTCATTCTTTCTCCTCTTCACTGCCTCATATAAATAAGCAGAGGAATACAATGGATGCTTCCAAACATATAAATGCTTCCAAAAGCATTCTTTTCATTTGTGGAAAATTTACATTCAATTTCAATTGGAAAATTTTTCGTCCATTCTCATGCTAAGGAAATAAACACATGGCAGATGGTTAAATAAAAGGAAACGTCTAATCTACGAAAAGTCACAAAATAGTTTACTGCACGCGTCTGCAGTAATAACCGACTGTTTTACATTTCTCACACAAGTGTTGAGGATGTTCTTTGCTCTGATCTGAAACATCTAAACCATCTGGTTTCTCCAAAGGTCTCTAAAAAGCAAAACCATTAAATGTATGAATAAAAACAAAATAGACATTTATTTTTCATAAAATAAATTTGATAAGAGTTATTCTCCATGGGAGAGGTAGTCTTTTATCAAATAAATAATAAACCAAAAACGTACAATTAAATATTAAAGAACACAACACTTAAGGATCCCGTCTGCCCGCCATTTTGATTTCGTGGACGCAATGTTAATCCTATGGAATTTCGACTTTAATTCTGACATTTTAACTAATTGATCTATTGGATTGCAATAAAGTGCACCTGAAAGACCAAAAAATAATTAATGCTTCTGTGGAATTTTACTTCCTTCCACCGAATTTTTAAAAATATTTAAAAAAATATTTTTAAAGACCGGAAAACCCGCAAACAAATCATTAAAATAGGGGTAAAAATATTTTTAAAATTCGGAGAGGAAAAGTAATTCCGTAGAAACCTTCATTACTTTTTCTTTTTCAGATGCACTTTATTGCATTCAAATAGATTAAATAGTGAAGATTTGAGAACAAAAGGCAAAATTCCATAGGATTAACATTGTGTCCACAAAATCAAAATGGCGGGTAGATGGGAGTCTCAATACGACTTTTTCAACGTGAATATGTGTCTGATTATTATTCAAAAATTATTCTGAAAATTGAGTGTAGTAAAGCAGGAAAAGTTAAGGTAGTTACAGACCATTTGACATATTCCAAGCCTATTAACAACAGACGAATTCGAATGCCGTTATGACAAATAAAGAGAATTAAGCTCGTTTATGTTTATTTTTATCAAGACTGATTCAATATGAAGAAAAAATTATCTGAAGAAGTAATTTAACATTTTTAAATCAAATAATAATAACAATAAGAGCTGCATTCTTTTAAATGATTTTGAAATAAAAATTGTATTCTATCTTAAGTAAATAAAATTAAATCATTAAATTTATTATATAAGATGGACCAAAAATCCATGACACATTTGAAACTTATACAAATCCCATAATTTGGCTTCAGACAGTGTGTTTGGACCACAGTGTTCAACATATTGAGAATTTTTGTTTGTGCAAATAAAAAAATTGTTTCGAATTTCATTCACAAATAGCACTGTCTAACATGAATTGAGTTGATGCACGTGTTTCAATTGATAGAATCACTTTTGACGCGTTGAATCAGAAATGACGACTCGAGAATCGATCCACAAAGGCACTCATATTGAAATAAGATTATTGTAGTTTCATATATAAATGTTGTGAATCTGTATAAATAATGTACATTTGCTTCAAAAAATAAAGGTGCAAAAATTTTGATGTTGAGTTTTGATCTTGTTATTCTTACGATACAGTGCCTTTGGGTGGCGAAATTTGAAATTATTTTTTTTATTTGCACAAACAAAACTTATCGTTGTGGCAAGAATTTCTGTCCAAATTACATTCCTGTAAGTGAATTAGTAGATTTTATATTTATGTGTTTGGAACTTTGGGCCCACTCTTAATAGCTTTTATGCCAATATGTTAAAAGCAAATTTTTTCAAATAACAATCAATTTGTTATTTTTTTTTACGTAATCGTTACCATTCTATTTAATTCAAGCAAATATCTTCTCTAACATCGCTTCCTCTCCTTTAAATTTTGTCATTTTAAGGACTCAGTTGATGCTTGCATACGTGCAAAAATGTCACTGAAAATATAGTATAAACAATTCATGTTGTCTTTTTAGATTTATGGTAATATAATCAATTCTTTAAAAGATGGGCATTTCATTTAATATCAATAAAAGATTTGATTCTTGATTGTCTTTTAATGTCGGGAAATTATTGTAGGAATATTCATGAGAAAATATGTTAAGTTTAGTATTATTTTTTAACAGGGGCAGGTTTAATAAGTTACAAGATGCAGAGTGATATATAAAGAAGGTTATTAAGATTTATTTAAAGGCATTATTCATAACTTCTGTATTTTGGTACACGAGGGGAATACGACCCGTGTAGGTAGTACAATCACTTGGTGGTTTAATTCTTAATTTCAAAGTTAACCAAAAGATGACTCTACTAATTTGAAAAGGAAGTTATGAATGTATGACAATGCACGAAACGGATTTTGTAGAATAACTTTTCTTGAGGACGGGGTAATCATTGCTTGCATGGTTTTCCAGGACAGTCGTTATTATTTTTATCAAGTAAATTTACCTTTTGAGGAGATGGCTAAGGAATCAAATAAATGTAATGCGCTATTGATTCTGTTAGATTTGTAATGATCTAATAATATGGGATGAACATTTTAAATTCGTTCATGGTTTATACAGGAATCACAATGTTTTCGGGAACCTATAGCTGATGGCAATTACCTTCACTAGTCTGTAATGCCCGAATACAAATTGCTTTTTTGTTTGTTTCTTTTGTTATTATATGTAATATTATTCACAACCACTTATATATTCTGCTGTATCTCATTCTATATTTTTTTTTATTTTTCATCACCTGGTGAACATGTTATCACGCAGACTAAGGATTAGAGGAAACTGAATTGAATAGAACATGAATTTGGCTTTTTTTCTTTTTTGAAAATAGAAATAATTTTTTTCCCATAAAAATAATAATTCTGCCTCGTTTCATAACCCTTATACTTAAGTGAAGTAAAACTTAGCAGAAAAGAATTTATCATAAAGAAATAGAAAAGTATCATTTTCTTCACTGATCATATTACTTGCAAAAAGAAGTGTTTTGAAAAATATTAAATATGAAAGTGGAAACCTAAAGTTAAAACGAATTTTTTTAAAAAAATTCTTAAAAAGGTATTACAGCACTAATAGTCAAATATTTTCAACTTCTAAACTTCATTACAGCCAGCAATAATTTCAATTTCAAATAAAAATGGCCGTATTTCTCTCAGGTATCTTACATACGTATACAATGTATTTCTGAATACCCCGATGAGAAATAAATACTTCAATAATTCGAAACTGATCATTATTTATTTCTCTTCAAGCTCTTAATTAAAAAAACAATCTAAATAAAGTGAAACTTATTTACCTTCACCACACTTATACGTCAATTGGGGCCTTGAAATGTAAACATTAGAATGAGGAAGAGAAATGCAGAGAAGATATAACGCAATTTCGAATCAAATAAAATTCAAGTTATATTCAAAAATTTTAGTTTATGAAATCAAATGCACATTTATAATTCTTAGTCTAAGACATGTAAAAATGTATAGTAAATTCACAGTGTTAAACATACTTGCTTTAACATAATGTTTTAGGAAATAACAAGTATGTAGTTTTTATTTCAGCAACATTCGGAAGGGAAAGAAGTTAGCAATTCTGACATTACTTGGTTTCTTAAATCATTAATAAATATTGACTAAATACTTTTAATTAAATAATTCTTTATAAATCGAAGCTTATTATTATTATTTGTTAACCATTTTTCTTTTTCCAGTTTCGTCGGCTGCCAACAGACGAAGTACGCAAAATTATGTGAAATAATCTGATTATTTACGCAGTAGATAAACGTGTCTGATAATTAATTTTATACACGAATAAAAATTTAAAAAAATTAAATGTTTTAATAATTTTGCAATGTTTTTTTTTCTTCTAATCTGAGATTTTTTTTCCTTCTAATCTGAGATTTTTTTTGACAGCAAATATTTCAATTTCTACTGTCATCAGTGAACTTTTTAAGGAGTTAAAAAAAAGTTCTTTAATGTAACTATTATAAATCAACAAAAGTTATTAAGAACTTAGTTCATAAGAAAGAAAAGAAAGAAGAAAAATAAGGATTTTGTCCTCAGAAGATTTTCGGTTCACATATGAATAAATATGGCATTAAGCTAAATTATATCTGTTACAGTAAATGGGATTGGTTTCTCGGAATCCATAACGCTTCTAGGGCTTTAAACTCTAATCTGGCTGAAGAGTAAGGAGATACGGTATTTAGATTCTACACCTTGACCAGAAGTAAATTTAAAAATATGAAACAATTTCAGTCACTTAAATTTAAATCAAAATATAATAAGATAATTAATACATTAAATATTCAATAGATAAAAGTTTAAAATTTAAAGAAGGAATGTACATTAATTTTTTTGAGATTTTTATTATTATTATCAGCAAATTTCATAGCATCAGTTCAATTTATTAGGTGCATTTGTTTCTTTTCGAATTTGAACACCATGTGTTTATTAGCTGTGCTCGAAAATTCAAAAATCTTCACATATTATTGAATTTAAAGAGAAATTCAGGTTTATTTTAATACAAGCGAGAATATTTATTTATAAAGATAGTTTTTCACAGTAGCTCTCAAGAGGGTTGTATGTTTGTTGCGTGACATATGTATCTCGAATCCATGATCGTTCGAAAATGTATATTTCTGTAGGCACAATAAATGCTGCGTTCTCTGTAAATATTGAAAAAACATTGCAAAAACTAGCAAGATAAGAAATATTTTTAAATGTTTTTTTTAAAAAAATGCTGTTAATTGTAATTAGTAAAATTTTCATAAGTGACAAACAAATTATTACATTCACGCTTATGATTAATAGCAAAAAAGAACTATTTATTTCATGACATAAGTTTGAAATCAAGTAGAACAAAATGGTTATAAAAATATGATTGTTAGAGGAATAATATGAGATGCAATGCAAATCAATGAGATGCGAATAAAATGGAAAGCAATACAAATAAATAATCAAAAAATAAATTAAAATAATTAATTAATAAAATAATAATAATATAAAACTTTGTACTCCGTGCTGTTAAGCCTTTTTCCGTTACTTCAAATTAATATGCAGGATATTAGCAGTGAAAGAGAAAAAAATGACCTACCTGCTTGTGTGGATAAACATTGATATGGCACTTGATACATTCTTGTCCCATGTTTGCCCAGCTATTTCCGCTCATCCATTTCCTCTTGCATTTGGGGCACTTGTATTCACCAAAGCATCTTTTCTTGCCCTGGTACGGGGTGAGCCCTTCGCCCTTGGGTCTGGCCTGCGCACACAACAGACAATCCTGTAAGCAGAGGACTAAACGTTCTCATTGCTTACAAAACATTCGCATAAGCATGCACGAAGAAGAAAAAAATGGTATTCATTTTTCTACTAGAATCAATTTTTCATCTTTCGTTACAAGGTTATAAGTTAAGCGCATTATTCGATTAGCGTTTTTTCTCGGCTGAAAGCGAAAATTTTTGGTTCACACAAAAACTTAAATAATTAATAAATCAAATTTAGTGAAGTTTTATAACTAAACCAAATGGAATATCTTACTAACCAAATGGAACTTAATTAATTTAATGAATCCTAATTTAGAGTTGTCTCTGGAATTTACAATCCCTCACTGTTTTTTGTTACGCAGAATTTTTTTGAAACAAAATTCTCACAATGTTCTGAACAACATAAAAATTACTAATTGTAAATCAATAGAGCTCAGCATGAAATTTCGTACTCCATCGTTTCTCAATATGTTTGAACTAGCGTACGAATAGTTATTACAAGGGTCGTTTAATAATTCCTTAGAAATCCCAAGAGATGGTGCTCGTAGCATCGATAATCTCTTGTTTTTAGTAAGCATCATGACTCACTAGACGGTTGTCTGAGTCTCAGTTACTTGTCTTCGTGATCATCACGCCTTTCGCACGTCAAAAATTCTTCGTCATAATTTTTTCGGTCGATGAGACTGTTTGAATTTTTGGGAAAAGGTTCATCGGAAGCATCTCAACGTTTAATTTTTGCTTGATTTCCGGTTCATAATGATGGATCCAGGTTTCACCGAAGGTGACAACTCGACGTAGCAACAATCAAATTTTGATTTGGCAGCAAATGATTACCAAATCAAAACTAACTTATGAATTAGAACCGAATTTGTTTCGGCTCCGTTTAATTGATGGCAACACCCGATGGTAACTACAATTTAATTTAATGATGAAATCTAACTTCAAATACAAGTACTTTTTGAACTGCCCTCGCATATTCTGATTTCTAAACTTAATACATTTGTATCATCGTCTTGTAAGTACTAAATAAAGTGTGTTTTTTCCTCAAAGATCTATATTCCAGCTTAAAAATAACTAGCAGGTAAAAATAATACTGAGATATTTTGTATTTGATATAAATATTGTGTATTCTATTGCAAAAAACTGAAATTAACAGTTACTTTAATATCGATTGCAAAAAAGCTAAGGAAGATTAAATCCAGTTTTTAAAGGGGAAAAAAATATAAATAGAAAGTTATGTATGCATTGAGTAAAATGCTCTTATTATCTGACTCTCATTCAATATATCCATATTAAAAGCTCACGAATGTTTTGTAACTTCATTTCGATGTTCTGCTATGGATAATTGCATGTTAAATCATAAAACATCTAGGTTTGTTCACCATTCTTTTCACTTGGAAATTTCATAATTCCTGTTTGAAATTATAGTTTTTTTCAGTTCCTCAGTTTTGAAAAATACTTTATTTTTCAGTTAAATGTAAACTAAGTAAGTTAAAATGACCATAAGTTCTTGGTAATATTATTAATAAATTGTTTACTTTTCAATATCTTCACTGCAGATTACAATTATCTAATAAAAACGTCTGCCTCAGATGCTCCATGCTGGGTATGATTACTCTGACATTTTTACTTCTAGAACTTCCACTAGATGGCAGTCAATGTTTACCAATAAATTCTGTTTCCGAATAAAACATGTTTTAAAAGAAAAGAGGAAAAAAGCATTGATAAACTTCTTCCAACACTTGAGGGTGGGTGACAGCAGCTACACTCATTTTAAAATTCTTTTTTTTTTTTTTTTTTTTGTAATGTTTTCGCAACCTAATTCGAAACGTGAAAAGACAACTGTAAAAATCGGAACAATTTGTAAAATATTGCACATTTGCTTAGATTTATCTGATTAAGTTGAAATAAATATAATTTTCAATAGTTGAAAGAGACTCTAGAGTTGCGTAGAGTGGAAGCACCACATGCCTTTAAACACATCTGATTTTCTCAATGAATTTAAAAAGGATGCCAATGTAACTGTATGTTTTGAATGTGCTGCCAAGAAATTGTAGGTTGTTTTAATCATTTTTCAAATGTGGGCGTAGGCTATTGATAAAGTTCAGATTCTAGAGTTTCTAAGATAAAAAAAAAAAAAGAGAACATTTTCGTTTTAAATTTTAAAAATAGAATAAGTTTGGTTTTCAAATTAACTTTTAACGGTTATTATAAATCATTTCGAATTTTATGCGTTACTCTTCTGCAATTTTTTTTTTTTAAAAAAAAGGGGGGGTAGAGTAAAGAAGCTTGTAAAAAACGTTCAAAAATTTGTAAGTATGAATAAAATTTACTTGTATTAATTTTTATTCTTTAAAAAATTGTGTTAATTTGTAAGTACTATTTTTCTACTTTTATTGTATTTAAAATATAGTTATTATAATTATTTCTCCTTTTTTAAATATAATTTTATGTAATTATTGTTTCTATGATTATTTCAGAAAAGAACATGAATTGTAACAATAAATCACGTTTAATGCTTAAATTATAATGGACAAAAATATATTTTAAAAATAATTTCATATTTCCTTAGAAACTAAATAAAAATGCCTTTATGAGGATGTTCACAATCAACTGTTTGATTTCAAAAGCTTTTAAGCACTTATAAAATGATGTTGGAATTATAAAAATTTTCACGTGTCCATTGTATTGTTTTAAATAGCGTACTTTAATCTGTTTGAGTTTTAAAGGGATATAGCTTGAAATTGTTCAAAGTCTCACCCCCATTTACTTCTTAAATATTCTTAAGATAATAGTAAATAAATTAAATTATAAGTCAAATCGACGAATTAAACAAAAATTATTTATATATATTTAACAAGGTGTCTCAAAGTAAATGTTTTGAGAAATGAAAAAACTTTTTTATATTTTTGAAACATTTTTAAATTTTAATGTTTGAATCATTTTGAAAAAAAAAAAAACAAAAACAAAATAATCATGCAACCAATATTTAGGAAAACATGAAAATTTTGTAATCGGTGCCAATAGAATAATTAAAAAAGTAATAAATAAAAACATTAATGATTCGGATTTTTCTTATCATTGGAGTTGAGTTAACAAAATTTGAAATATATCCCCTATATTTGGCTACAATTCAAATTATTCTTACTGCAATCTAATCTGTAATCTCTCTTTTTGACTTCAGAGTGAAAAAACTTATAAAGAAAATTAGAAAACAAATTTCTCTTCAGTTCCAGCTCTTAGCATAAACTTCCAACAATGAATATCAGCTCTCTAGAAGAATTAAAAACGATAAAAGAAAAAAAAAACATTCTATATATATATATTTCAAAATTACTGACCTCTTGGTTCTTTCTACATGTTTTTTAGAAGATTTGTAAAGCGGATCTTCTCGAAGATAACAAAAAAGGCGGTAACATGTATAAAATATTTCTTGTAATGAAATGCATGTCAAATTAGAAGTTTTTCCTTTCAAAATAAAATTCATTTCAAATTCTTTGAAAGAGTAACATAAAATTCACGAAAAAATTTAATTGTTAGAGTTTAATTTCAAAACTCTTTGAATGACACTAAATTAAAAGGATGACTGAAATTGTTCCATGTTCGATCTCTCCGGAAATATCAGAATTGTACTTTTTCGATTCGTTGAAAAACTTGATTAAAAAAAAAAATAGTAAAAGACGTGAAGTTATTTAATGTTTCAGTCAAATAAAAAAATAAATTTCTTTGTCAAAAGTTTACTTTCTTACATTTTAGGATGTTTTTTAAAAAAACTTTTCTTGATTAAAAAATACATACAGGGTCCAAATACAATTTTAAATCGAGAGGATTTAAATAAAAGTACTTCCTTCCTTGTATCTTTTGTTTCATTCAAACTCATTATATATTTTTTTTAAAAAAAGTTTTTTAAATTACAGCGAAAGAATGCTACTAACTTTCTAATTAAACACAAATAAAGGAAGGCTTCTTTTTATCTATTGATTAAAGCCTAATTAGCCGAAACCATTTTAAAGGAATTCATTCACCAAGTTATACTTTGTAACAAGTGTTTATACTCGATTAAGAACAAGGAATTCATCGTGTCCAGCGTTAAAATTCTTTTGGAATAAGAAGAAAAAAATATTCTTTCTTTCTTTTGATACCTTGGATCTTTCGTTTGATGCTTCTAGAATATTGTTTAGAGTTTTTCCCTCAAAGAGGAAAAATCGCTCACACACATTCTTTATCACATCAAATAATACTTTCTTGGGGCAATATAAATACTTCTATTCTTAATCTTTTCTTTTGTTCAAGTTAAGCTACAAACTTGATGTTAATCTGAGACCAATTTAAACTTTATCACAATACGTAATCTGATCTGCTTATGAGTATTTTGAGGAAACAAAAAAGTATCACAGATGGTCTGTTTATCTAGTCTGAAGTTAGTAAAATATCTTGCGTTCCATCTCTACAAAATGCGACAACATCCTCAGCTAAATATATACATCTTCTTCAAGTACGTGTTTTCGAAGCTCGCGAAAAGTGTTGTTTGGGAAGAAAACGGCAGAATTGTGCTAGTTCATCAAAAAGGAAAGACATCCCGAGTGGATTTGAAGAGAAAGTAAAAAAGATGAATGGAAATACGGATTTAATCTTTCTAAAAAAGTCTTCCATTCGTTTCTGGCACATGTTCAAGTTAACTCGTAACTGAATCGGTTATTTACTTAGCGCAATTTTAAGTACTAGTCTTGCTCTTTGATTGAGCTTAAAAGTTATAATCTTATCAATCATTTTAAAACAAGTTCTTAGAATGACAGATAACTTAAACATTAAAGTAAAGAGACACGGGTACATAAAAGCGAAATAGAAAAGTTTACTATTATTGCAACTGTTGCATTTATGGTCATTTTATATTTAATTTAAGTCATAAGTTCCGTCACCAGCACATTATTTTACTTAGATTTTATTAATATTTTTTTTTACGAATATCATATAATCTATGAGATTAATTTAATGACACAAGAGTTTTTTTTAAGTAACATTTATCAGTAATTCATTTCTTAAAATTAATTGTAAATGAAAGAGGTAAATTTTTTTTACCAGTGAAAATTTGCTTAAAGTATAAAGAATGAAAAAGCTTCAAGTAAATTTTTATAAATAATTTTCAAAATAGCATAATGAAAAAATAATTTATAAATAGAAGGAACTTAAATGAATTCCAAAAAGTGTAATGTATCAAGAACAACAAATAAACAAAAATAATTTAGATTTATAATTCCCTCACAGAATTAATTCAGTTTATAATTTACGTTTATTTGATTCATTACACTTTTTGGAATGCATTTAAGTTCTTTCCATCCATCCATTTTTTTTTCATTGTGCTCTTCAATGCTATTTATAAATACTACTTTTTAAACATTTTCATTCTTTATTAATTGCTTAATTAACGAATTTTAAATACAGCACTAACAATTTAATACTATAAAAGTTGAGAAAAAGAAGAATTTCATTGATTTTATTCTAATGTGTTGAAAAAATTTCCGCATACCAATTTTACTTTTCAAATAAAAAGTTTTGCTATAATCATTTATTTTTCCGGTATAAGGAACACAAAATAAATTCGTATTCATTGAAAAAGAATTAAATTTCATAAATATCACTTTAAACTCATACAAATGCTATCTAGAAAAAATTATCATTTTTATTTCAATATACTGATGAACACGAAACAAATAATTTTAAGAATTAATTAAACTGATAGGCGAAAGTTTGTGTAACATTTAAGTAAATAGAAAAGTACAAAAAATAAACTTTAACAAATTTTTAACTTTTGCATTCACTCTTACAAAGCTGCTAAATGTTTTTATATATTTCAATAAGCCTTAAATACTTGTATTTCACAAGATAATTGAACTAATAGTGCAAAGGATAAGATTTGCCATTAACATTAAAACGCATTTCAATTTTAATAACGCATTTAAACAAAGATGTAATGTAAATATAACGCAAATCTAAATAAAAAAAAGCCCTAGTTATCATAAATATCATTAAAATTGTTTTTAATAAATAATTAGTCGACTTAAAAATAATAAGAATTCTTATACCATTTTTACTTTTATTTCAGTTAAGTACACGAAAATTTCGCAACAGAAAACATTAGTATTATGAAAATTAGTTAAAGCGAGCATAAACACGTTTTTATGTAATTTCCAAAAAAAAAATCACTCACAAAAAAATTTATTTGTTAAAAGCTGTCACGAAAATGGCAACATTAGTTTTTTTAAAAAAAATCATTTCACACTACCATTATGAATAATAAACAATACGAATTATTAAATAGTTATTATTTAATAATTATTCCAACTAGTTTTGTTAGTTTAAAATGCAATCCAATAAAGAATTATTTTTTTTTTATTCAAACAATGGTTGAACGAATTACCTGAGGGCAATCTTTTATGTAGTGTCCTTTCTTGAAGCAGAGGTGGCACAAATAGCTGGGTGGAGGTCTCTTGGTGGGTTTGTTACAGTCAAAACTGAGATCATTAAACAAATCACTGAGTTCGTTGATAGTTCCCACAGGGCTGTTGTATCCTCCGTTTGTGTAGCCCCCGTAACTGTTGGAATTGGGGAGTCCGTTGTATATTGGTGACATGCCATATTTAGTCTGCAAACAATAGAAAAAGAATTAGTTATATACGCCATACTGTTCACAAATACATTCAAAAAGTATAATTTAATTAAATTAGTTTCATTGAAGATTAAAAAAGAAGACGGGGTTTTTAAAAGTAAATAACAATCTGGTTATATTTATATGTTAGGCCACAGTTACGGATTACGGCCACAGTTAAAAATTAGGAAAAAACTTTCAGGTTTTTGGTAATTTGTATAAATTTTATGCATTCGTTGAAATGAATAAAATACAATGAATATAAAAACAAATTTCTAGTTATATATAGTCAAAGTTCTATTCTAGTTCAATCAATAACAAACTCTAGTTATTGAATGATTATTAATGCCACTAAGAAACAACATCAGGGCTATTAGCGGTGGACCTCGTACTTTTTAACCATAGTCAAATGACGAGGGCGACATATAAACAGGCATCTCATTCCACACTTCCACATTACGTAATGTGAAGACTTTCAGCCTCGATAGATATAACGTACATCAGCAACTTTACAAAACGTTTGTATTATATATATATATGTGTGTGTGTGTGTGTGTGTGTGTGCGTGCGTGCGTGTGCGTGTGTGTGCGTGATTTAAAAAAACATCTCTTTAAAAATTGCAAATAATTGTTGACATTGAGGCGAAGATAAGATTAAAATGGAGAATGCATATATTTATTCCAGATTAATACATATATAATTAAATTTAAGTTAAAATTTAATTGATGAGGCAAGTTTTGACTTTCCATGCTTTTGTATAATAAAAACAGATACAAGTTATAGTAAAGAAAGCAGAATTTATTCGCAACTATGTATCTTTTCAAATACAAATACTTGAAAAGTGGATTTTATGATAAATCAATGTGTGATAGAAAACTCAATTGCAAGTGGATTTGGTAAGATGAAAGAAAAATTCATATTATTTCTTTCAAGGTAAATAAGTTTAAGTGCACTAAAAAAGCATTTATTTTAAAATGTATTTAAATTGTATTTTTGTCTACGTCAAAAACAGCTACTATTAAAAAAATTTAGAATCCTATTAACTAAATCCAAAACTAACATTTTGCTCTCATAGAAGATTTTGAAACAATCTCTACATGTTTAAAAATGTGACATTTAATTCAAATGCTAGAGTAGAAAGGTGAAAAATACCAATACAGCATTCTTATTTAAACTCCCTTTACAATTTTATGTACTAAAATAAATACTTTTAACCCTGAAGTATTTTTTAATATTTTTAAACTTTGCTCATTTTAAAAAGCGCAAAAAATAGTAAGCAATATCTATATTTTACCTTTCGGATATAAAAGTAGATAAAATAAATCGAAATTATTTTCAGTAACCTTTCCCCCTTCTTTAAAACTTCATTTAAAAATGTACAATGGTAAAAATGAGGAATCTATAATAACTATTGATGGTTCAAAGGTAACTAAATTATGAGAATGGATTAGCAAATTAATTGAATCAACTTCTAAAACAAAGTTTTCTCATATTACAAATCCATTATTATTATTATTAATATTATTCAAAATTATGTAAATAGAATATGTTTTAATTTTCATTCCAATTCGATTATTTGTTAGAGAGATATTTGAAAAAAACTCTCTAGAAAATCATATACTAGGTAACTTCATACAAAAGATTCATTACATTTTCGGTGTATCTCAACACTAAGTAATAAATATATCATAATAAAATATCGCGAACTAATTAAAAATCAGTAATAATTCATATTTTTCATAATATTACTACTTATTTGGTTGATTTACATTTGGTAGAAAAATTATCTATTTGTTGGCATAAACATCTTTCAAGGAATTCAATAACAAATTTTGAGCTTATGGATCTGATCTAGTCCTTGGGCTAGACGGATGAAGGGGGGGGGGATTGGAAACAGCAGCATATCGTCAAATGTCTAAAAAATTGATTTAACATAAAGGGACTCACTTTATAATCCTCCATAATTCAGGATATTTTAAGCAGAATGTTACGAAATTTGAAACTTTGACTTATTACTAATATGAGAAATTAGTTTTATGAAAAAAAATGACATCCATAATGAGAAAAATCTGGTTCAGAAGTTATGTTAATGAAAAAAACTAACTAAAACCCACATTACCATAATAATTTAAACCATTAACAATGATAACCATTCAAACGATTAATAACGATATCATTTTTATCTATTTGTGTCTTGTATTGTGGAAGTTATCAAGAATGCATAATTTTTTTTTACAATTGTACTTCGGTCATCTTTGCCTAATAACCATTTAAAAATATTTTGTTTAAAAATGGTAGAACTAACACTTCTCTAATTTTTACTTTAAGTCATTTAAAACTAGGATTCATCTGATAGATTCACTTTTTGGAACAGCAATTCGTACTTTGATTCACAATCACAGAATAAAATTTTCACCTGAATTGGTATATTTTGTTCCAATGTTCACACCTCATGAGATCTTTAAGAGTCATTTAGTTCTAACAAATCTATTTCCAAGTGACATTACATACACCTTTATCTATCAGGTTACAACTATGTCCTCAGATATTAAGACCCTTACTCAGTGGAGTACCAAGGAAAAGGTGGGGGTGTAAAGGTGCATATGCACTCCCCTCCCCCCCTAAGATTTTTTCTTGAAAATGAAATATAGATGTTTCAAATTTTAATGTAAATTTTTTTTTTCTCGTCAAGCTTGAATATTTTTTCAGAATGAAGAAAAAAAAAGGATTCTAACTAAACCGATTCCTCAGAAAAAAAATAGAAAAGTGTATGCTGTCCCTAAAAGGATGCCTTTAGGTCAATATTTGTAGATGAGAAGAGAGGGGGAGGATGCGTCCCTGTAGAAAAAGCAGCCCCGAAAAAATATAAAGTTTATTTTTATGGTATTGTAATTATTTTTATTAAATAATCTTCATTTTTGTAATTTTTATAACTTGATAAAATTATATATAACAATACTTGAATAGTTTTAAATAGGAGAAATAAGACTAATATAGCGTATTATTTACTTTTTACTGAGAGGTATTTCTCTAAACTACAGAACTGCTTCTTTCGTGGTAGTGACGATATGCACACCCCAAAGTTAATTTCTGTGTACACCACTGCCCTTACTTGTAATCATTCTCACCTTCATTATCAAATTAATAAGCATTATATTAAATTCTTCAGAATATTTTTCGAAAAAAAATTCAAATTACTCCACTACTATATTTACTTTGTAATAAAAATACAATAAATATTTCTACACATATTGCATATATAAAAATCATAAATTAAGTTTATTAATCACAAATTATTTGCTGCATATAGTTCGCAAACATTTACGGAAAAATGGAATTAGATTAAGGCAAGCAACCATTTGATTTCGAGAACATAATGTTAATCCCATGGAATTTCTACAACAGTCTCAAATCTTTACTGTTTTATCCATTCGAATATAGTAAAATGCAATCTTATATATCTTATAATATGCAAAATCTTAAATCTTATAATATGCAAAGAAGAGCAAAAAAATAAATAGGTTTCCACGGAGCTACATTTTCTTTCCAATTTTTGAAAATATTTTGAAATATTTTTTAAAGACCGGTAAAACCCTCTAACAAATCAAGTTACAATATTTTTAAAATCAGAGGAAAAAAAGTAATTCCGCAGAAACCTTCATTATTTTTTGCTCTTTTGGACGCACTTATTGCATATAAATAGATCAAATAGTAAAAATGTGAGAATTAAAGTCGAAATTCCATAGGATTAACATTACGCCAACGAAATCAATATGGCCAGTTGACGGGAGCCTAAAGCGGAAACTATAATTTTTTTTTTTTTTTTTTTTTTTTTTTTGATGAATCAAAAGAGTACATTTTTTTTTTTAAAAAAAAACTCTTTACTCAAGTCCAAATGAATTATATGGATATTTTTTTCATGATTTTGATGCATTGATTCATCAACCCGAAAGAATTGTGGAGTTCTTGTCATCGCTTACTGTGTAGTTGGGCTAACCATGAAAACTTCAATCCACTAAATTTGGAAATCTACCAAAGAAAGAAAGATAACTTCCATCTGTATTATATAAACATTCCCTAAGTCAAAAAACCACAAAATTATTATCTATGATTCGTAAAAATTCCAATCCATTTTCAATGACTCAATAGCCTATACCTCAGCCATTTAGCTATCGGAAATGTGATGTTACATAAAAATATCAAAATACCTATACAGTACAAAATTTATTTATAATGCAATAAATTTAAGCTTTTTGTCCGATATATTTGATCCCAATTTATCTTTCGCTTAAGATGGAAATTCGGAGCCAGCGCCCTCAACACAGATATTCTGAATATTCTGAATTTCATTGCCAATGTGTGCATTAACCGTTATTGCAAATTATTTCATTTATTAATAAAAGTAGGCTCGATTTAAAAAAAAGAGTAAAAGAGTAATAAAACTCTTCTTTTTTGATGTGTTAAGTAATTCATAAATCCATTCATTGCAAAAGAGATTTCATTTTGATTAATAAATAAATTTCAGTTTGAAACGAGAAACATTAAGAAGAGCAGAAGAGAAATAGGAAGCACTTCCAAAAAGAAGTTATTTATGTAACCAATATAAAGAACTTGCACCTTCACCATTTGATGGCTAAATGATTACTTTTGATATAATATAGATATATAGATTGCTATTTATATTGAACGAAAGACTAAACAAGATAAATGATTGCCTTAGTCTCAAATTATACTGATACCCGAAAGAAATTTTATCTGTTAAGCAATAACTCCATTGTTACAATTAAATCCATTTTATTACTATTTCAGATGACTAATACACACACAACAAATACTCCTGTAATTTTTTCAGTAGATTTATCTAAACAATATTCGAAGTTTAATTAATTGTCTTTAAAGGAAAGATTTATAATCACAAAAACCTGAAGATTCTTCCAACTTTTCCCAACATGTCGTTTTGATTCCCCTCCCTCCGATTAGAAACTTTTCTAGAAGAAATATTTAAGTAATGCAAATAACTGTGAATTTTACATTTTCTTGTGATTAAATTGCTAGAGGAATCAATTCCTGCTGTCTATGTCGAACATAAGTTTCATTTATAATAAAAGTTCCATTATTGCTTGGATATATAATGCTTTTATATTCAAGTAATTACAATACATTTAAATTTTCATACATTTCCTTAAGTCTATGAACATGATTATGTTTTTTTTTTTTTTTTTTAATTTGTAGGTCTGTATGACAAAGACTTTACATCATCCCATGCGACACGTATCTCCTATATATATCTAATGCATCAACAAAACGTCCATTAGAAATCCATGACACATTTTGTAGGTATAATATATATCTTCAGGGAATATTAGGCTGAATAGGATTTGAAGAATAGAATTGCATTTTTCTTCTTCACAAGAAATTCATGGTGTGTTTTAATTTCATTAAAGGGCTAATTATTAGAGTTCTGGATAGAGATTTATTAATACTGATTGTGAGACTCCAATACTATATTGATAAAATTGAATCCTAACTTTAAAAACCGTCACTTACAGTACTTAAAAGAAAGGTTGGCTTAACAAAGTCGTAGAAGCAGTATTTTTTCTTTAGATTTCGGAAGCCGAATGCCAAATCATCCAGTACTTCATCAAATCAAGCCTACCGAATTCATCCACTAACAAAGCCGACAAACCGAAAATAGTCTCATTAACTCAAATGTTTAAGTAGTTTGCCAGTGTTTGCCAAAATAATACATATCACTGCCAATTCTTCTCATTGTTTTTCTCAACGACCTACTTTTTTTTCAATACATCAGAGTAAATTCTTTGTTTTTGCTGTGGCTCCTCGATTTTTTTTATCCCTGTCTGTGACGAAGGAAGAAAGAATGTAAAAAAGAGGTGAAACAATAAAGATTAAAATGTGTACAAGACACTGATAATAAAAAAGAAAATGAAACATTGGCGCCATAGACAAGGAAAAGGTATAATTAGAAACACCATAGAATTATCCTGAATTTTTTTTAACTCTTTATGATACGGAATATGACACTAATTGGATGACAGCTGAAACTTTTCATCCCGCTAAAAAAATTTAATGTTGGAACTATTAAACTTCTTTTATCCAAAGGAAGCTAATTACCAAATCTTTCTTTGAAATAGATTACACAAAGATCCTTGATGTTTAATTAGTAAAAATAACAGCATACTAATATATAGTAGATAATTAAACTACGAAATATGCATCGGGTTTAATAATAATAAATTTTTCGCAAAAATCTAATTACTAAAATTTAATGCTTAAGTTAATAAAAAGATCAATTAAATTTCAATTTATAAGCAATAGGATATCAAAATTTCAATTTAAAAGTCTGCAAATATATTATTAGGATACTCACTAACTTTTCTGATCTGTGTAAAAGGTTATAGTAATTACATGGTTTTACCAAATAAATATTTAATAATTTCACAAAGTTCAATTAAAAGTAACAAATTTAACATGGATTTTTTTTTCTATCATATTGAATTGTAAAATATTACGAAATAGCTCAAAAAGTTCAAAATGAAATTATGTAAGTTCGTGTAATGTTTTGTGATTGGTAATGGCTAAAGAGATTTATGTATTTGATTTAAATTAATTTCACAATAAGAGCTATTCGAGGGGGCTTGGCAACGAACTTTGTAATTTCAATCTACGGACAGATAACAAAGAGACAGCTGAGCAGGTGCCTCATTCTCTTAACTTTTATACCAAGCCATACGAAAGTTTTAAAGTCTGTTTGAAATAACAAGCAATTTCCCCCTTCCTTCTCCCCCGTTATTCAAACAAACCATTCTCTGTTGGAATCGGGACTCGAACGTCGCAGGCTACGAAGTTGGAACCTTGGATTATTACTACTCTCCCTTCTGCGATAAGACATATTGGATTCTTCAAAATCACATATGGTTATAAGATAAAAAAAAAAAGAGAGAGAGAGATAAAAATACTAATTTTAAGGGGACACTGAATACAAAAAAAGGAAAAAACGGGGGAAAAATTGTTAAAAAAGAGATAATATAAGCAGTTATCAAGCATTAATAACAAAATTTATTCAGTACTGATAATTTTTCAGTCTCTCGGTGTCTTTCTTATGTTAAGGGACTTATTCTCACAATATTTTTTTATTTTTATTTTGTGTACATATTTCTGAAAAGGACATTTTTTTTTAATTCAAAATATCCCCGACCATTCTAATTTCATTTGAAAGCCCCAATATTTTAAAATTTCACTTTGTATTGTATAGTTAAAATTAAATTTTTCATTATTTTTATTTTTTAAATTTCGCAACTGAAAAAGTACTATGGCTTTTTTTCTCTGGAAATTTCATTTTTTTCCTCTTCTCCATCAATAATACAAATCAAACACCCATGAGTCAAATTCATTATTTCATGATTAAATACGAGAAAATTTTTTTAATATTATTTTACATTTTAAATTATAAGAAGGAATTTAAATGCACAGGAAAAATGGCGAAATAAATTAATAACTAAAAAGAGAGAAGAGAAAGTTATACATATTTCAAAAAAACCTTTTATACATCATATAAGCATATATAAAAATTTATAATAGGATTTCAGGAAAATCAAACAAAAATTAGATATTTTAGCATTTTTTGGTCTGGAATCTTCTTAAAAATGAGACGTTTGCAACACCAAGCAATTAAAATTTCGAAGGTGTTAAAATTTTTAAAATAAAATATTACAAAATGAAAAAAATTGGAAAGAAAAAAACTATAATTTTATAAAATATTTCGTACAATATATCATTTTATAAGCCTTTTAAAAATAATAATCAGTCAGTTGAAACTAGTATTTAACGTATCCGCCTACCTACAAAGTGTATTTTTTTAAATAATTGAAAAAAATAACTTTTTATATGCATTTTGTACCATAGGATATTTTTGAAAACTTATGTAAAAATGTAAAATTCGCATAAATTTTTAAAAAATTTAAATATTTTAGCTCAAAAGATACAGAAAAATATCCATTAAATGACATTTGTGCAAACACCAAGACTAAAATTTAAACAAAGATATTACAATTCTGTAAATTTTATTATGATGAATTAAATTTAATTCAGGATTTATGTCTCTCTTACAATTATAATCCAGATAATTAAATATTTACAGGAAATCGTACTATAACATTCAGAAGAAACGTACAAATTTGTGATAATTTATTACTTTTATCAACAATAAAATGCAAAATAATATAATTATAACAATAGGAGAAGTTCGAATCCTAAATTGATCTTCATAGAGTATTCCATGAAAGTTTCATAACATTAAATGCATAACTTTTTTTCAATATGATGTTCTGCTCTGAAGCAAAATATAAAAATTTTGATTTTGAGAAAAAGCTAAAAATACATTTCAACCCAGAAATTTATCTAATTAATTAAAAACTTAACATTAAAAGGTCCCAGATTTGTAAACTTCACTATCTGTATTACTTAAATAAAGTATCTTTTCTTCTTGGTGTTCTTTAAAACTTTCCTATGCTTACATTCAATAGGTGTTGTATGGCGCTTCGAATCCCTTATTCGATTGTTACCCAACTTTTCCTATTCTTTTACAGTGAAATAGGCCAAAGTTCAGCTTATTTAAGACTTTTAAGCAGCATTGATATCCTTCAATTGCATAATTGCACCATATGCACCGAATTTCACAGTTTTCAAGCAAGCAAAAGCTTCTTTTGGTACTCTTTGTCATATTATAACCATTAAAAATTTCAATGGCATTTTGGGAAATTCATCTTGCATGTTGGAAGATATTTTGATGGCGGTATTACGTAAAATATCAATGTAAACAAACATTAAAGTTCAATTTCTGGCAGCTGAATGCTACTTCTAGTTCTAAAAAATTGACACAGACTATTATTAAAATGTTTATAACTCAAGTTCTAAGTAAGATAGAAACAAAATTGAAACTGTTCTAGAAAGCTAAGAAATCAGGCTTTAATAATAAGCTGTAAATTTAAGAAAATCGACTTTTAGACCGAAAATCGCGTTTTAAAGGTAGGCGGATACCTTGAATGATTAGAGGAAATAACATAAAGCACTTCAAATGAAACATAAAAATATATCTTGAAATATTTTCTTCCTAAAATAGCAGTTACACAATATTAAAAGGAAAACATAAATACCTAATAAATAATTGGAAAAATGTGTTTAATAGCAAATACATAAAAAGAAAAAAAAAATGACATGAAATTTTTTTTAACTAATCCGAGTTTGAAGTTTCTTATAATTGTCAACACGACTGAAGAACCATTTAATTAATAAAAGGGGGGGGGGAATTATAGAACCTTTGTAGAATCTATATTTAAACAGAATCTCTGAGAATAACATATACCGTTAAGACCTCGTTTAGCTCTTCCTCGATTTACGCTGCTTCGATATATCGCGATCATCTTGTTTTGTTAAATTTCACAAAAATTCCTTGTCGTGCACTATATTTCTTATTATTTCTGTCATAAGCTCATTTACTGATTTAACTCATGTCAAGAAAACTAATCAAAGTAGATGAATGAAAAGCGTAAATATAATAGAAATTTGTCAGAATTTTTGAGTATGTATATATTTGTGTTATACAAACCACTTATAACTGTGTATTGCACGTACATAATTTCTTAAACATACGCAATGGCACTTATTGGTTTTGTAAATTATGTTCATTGGAAACTTTTGGTGCTTTATTTGTTTTGTCCAATTGCAAAAAATAAATTAATTTATTAAAATTTCTCGCTTATAAACCTGCACAAATTAATATATTAGGGTAAGAAGAGACAGGATCTTCATTACAAAATTGTTCTTTATATTTCTATACACGTGTTTATGTTTTATGAAACAATCATATTATTCGTGTGTGTAAGCTAAATTAAAAATTATTTAAAATTAAAGTACAATTTGTTTATTTTGGGTCAAGTGTCCCCCTTTCCTTATTTATTATGTATTTAAGTTGACCTGTTTTAACGCTGTTACATTTAGTGTTGTGTAGTCTAGAAACGCATCCTAAGAGCTAAACGAGGATAAAAAAAATATAGTATTAACTAAATATAATTAAAAATTAGAGCTTGAGCAACTGTGATGCATCATTTGAGTGTTTAACATTAAATGAATCATCTTTCTTTCTGTATTTACAATACAAATTAATCAAAGAAGACAAAGTTTTATTCCCCAGAATATTCGATAATGTACAATCTCAATTACATATTTCCTAGGAATGATAACTGTGCGTACCAAATTTGAAGTTTTAAAAATTTCCTGTACACCCTAATTTGAATACATCTATCATTATCGAAGCTTCCGAAATAATAAAATTTCAAAGACGGCACAACTTTTAAGTTGGATTATATGTTAATAAACACAAATTATATATGAAAAGCATTTAAATTCTAAACTTTTATCCAATTCATATTCAAGATGAACTAAATATATTTAAATATATTTTTCTTGTTGTTTCAATTTGATTTTGGCTCAAATCATTAGATATTAGTATTTAAAAAATATTGATAGCTGATGCATCGTAAAATTTTTTGAGTTATTCATTTCATTTTTATTTATCAAGCAAAAAGAACTCTTTTTTTAAGTAATCATTTAAGGAAATAGCCATTTCAAATAAAATAAAATCTTTAGTTAAAAATAATGTATCAGTCTTTCAAAGATAACTAAGTTATGTATTTGTATTCCAAATTAATATTTGTTGCAAAATATCCCTACATTTTAAAGGAACGATTTTCATTAATTTGAGTTAAAATTTCAATACATTTTATCTGTTTCATTTTTCTTCCTTGCTTAAAGAACTAACTAAAGGTGAATTTTCAAAGCAGATTTAAATTAAAAAAATCAAGAACTGCAACAAATAAATCAAATCATCCTTACGGAATTAAAATGTACAAAGAACAGGCATACTGGAGTTAAAATGTAAATTTCCTCGCAAAAATAGAATGTGTGTGTGGCTTATTCTTGAATTTAGTGTAATTTTTTTCGATTAAATTTCAAAATCACTAAAAAAGTAAGACTGTGAACTATAAAATTAAACAACAACACTCTACTCGATTAAAGTGTAATTGGTATTTCAGGTAAACAATAAGAAAACCTTGAGAAAAGCTTCTGAACATTTTGAGAACGTTAGTTATGAGTGAAAACACTGTCTTGGCCAACATTCTTTCCTTTTTTAAGACACAAAAATATCGCTCAAGGTACAATGACGTTGACACATTTAGCAGGTGAGAAAACCACAGAAGCATGAAAATTAAACACTTTTCAGGTTTCATTCTGTGATTCATGACCCGCAATTCAAAATGAGGTCTAATAGCTTATAATAGCACATAAGCCACAATGTAAACTACAATCAAATTAATCTATTATTGCACTTTTTTTTTATATATATTATAAATTTCAATGAGTAATACTGAGTGAACAATCGAAACACAAATGAAACCTACATAGTGAAAGTACTCAGTAATTAAAATTTTTAAATCTTCGGTTAAAGTATTTCTGATATACAAAAAAAAATACTTTTTATAATGAGCATTAATTTAAGTTTTTGAACGTTGCTTGAGTAAATAAAAATATCACAAGAGAATCGAACGAAAAGCCAAGATTGTGCTTCTATACAGCCTCTCATTCACATCATCCACTCAATAAGCAAATATAAAAATTATTAAGCAATAAAACGAATAACATTTCTGAATGTTAAAAATACGTAAACGAGCTAAATACACCACTTATCTAAAGTGCAATACCATGAAGGATTGTCGAAGGATTTCTTTTCCCTACACCGCTATAGGATATGTAAGTGATTAGCATTTCAGGGCAAAGGTGTACTATTGGCGCTTATTGCGCCATCATATTCACCACATAAAGAGAGAACATAATGCTGTTTCGGAGTACCGGAATTGATTTTTTGTGCTGTTGTTTTGCGTGAGAAGCTTCAGTATACCTCGAAGAAGAATGGGAGTATCATTTAAGAACCTTTCTCAGTTTGACCAAGGAAGAATTGAAAATGAAAAGAATATGGATTCTCCTTCTGAAAAATCGGTGATCATGTCGGACGTAACTAAGTAATTGTGATACGAATCTGTAATCAATGGATGCAGGAGAGAATGTCTAACCGATGGCACCAATTGCGCCTGCCTCGTAGCACTATGATGAAAGACATATTGTGTGCATGACAGTGTGATGGATCACTTTACCACATTAAGAACCGTTCACAACCAATACGGTCTGTTTACCACATCAATAGGTATAGCATACACCATTCTGTGTCGTTTGCAGAGCAGTAGAATACGAGTAAGAATTCTTTTGCCGCGATTACCTGTTTCAAAATCACAAGCGTTTGCATTTGCAATGGATAAATGAACGGACAACCTAATGGCGTAATATTGCCTTAACAGACAAGTCACGCTTCTGCGTGTTAAGATGGTCAGATTAGAGTCTGAAGACACCGTGAAGTAAGTTTGTTTAAATGGTGCCTTATACATCGCCATATGGTCCTGCACCCGGTATTCTGTTTTAAGGGATATTGGATTCCACTACTACACTCCTTTAATATTATTGCGGATACAATGACCAGCAAGCACTATACCTCTGAGCTGTTGGGGTTTAGTTCTTCTTCCTTATCTTCAGAGCTGGTGTGTAGTCCCATTCCCCAGGAAAATGTGCTACTACGTATGGCGCGTAATATTCAAGGCTTCTTCATCCATCAGATTACATTGCTACCTCAGTCTGTCTATTCTCTCGATCTATCACCTATTGAACACGTCTGGTCGTCGATTGGAGAACGATTGGACCAGCATACACTACTCACTGCTACACCAACTCAACTTTGTCAAAGTTTGGAGGTTACATGGGCTATCATATCCCAACAAGACATCCAAAACTTCTTTCTTTCAATGCCTAAAACGTGTATCGGGTTGATTGGAACCGTGCCGACAACACTCAGTTCTAATTTCCTCACCTTTCTCACCTCGCAGAAGACTGTATTTTCAGTAATTTCACCTTCGTACTAGGAGTAATTTCTGTAATAAATTTGACTTTTATATCTCTTGTCTTTTTTTGTTGTTGTTATTGTTGCCAAGCAAAAGTTTTTAAAAAGGATTCAATATAACCATTAAAATATTTTTCATTCTATATATATTAATTCATATGCTATATATGTGGCCTCGATAGCTTAGTGGTCATGGTCGCGGACTCACGGTCGGTGTTGTTTTAGTGGCATCGAGGGTTCGAGCCCTGATGCCACTAAAGACCCGTCGTGTAGCCAGGGCTGATGCACGTTAAATCTGTCGAGGCTCAAAGTCCTCACGTTGGCGTGGTGTGGAAGTTAGGAGAGGGGATGCCAGCTCAGGTGTCCTCCTCGTCTCTTGACCGAAGTTCAAAATTGCGAGGTCCGTTGCCAATAGCTTTCGGAGATTATTATAACGAAATTCCGGATTTCTTTGCAAAGCTCGCTGTCACTTATGGTGAGAGAATGAATGTCCATGCTCCTCGGTTTCATATCGTTATGATTTTGAAAAATAAGCTAATTTCTGACTGGGAGGTCTGGTGGTAAACTTTTAGTACATGGTATTCGGATTGAGTCCCATATTCCTAGACCAAATCTGAGTTTTTATACGAATTCTGGTTTTATTACACGCTTCTTAATTGGTCATGGTCCCTTCATTTCTTATTTAAACCGTTTTAATTTAAAAAATATAAATTTAAGTCTCTGTGGCTCTGTTGGAGATGCTGACAACTATGTTTTCTCTTGCCCTTTTACCAGAGATTTTCATTTAAAATGTCCTGTTGTTGAAGCGAAACTTATTTGTCTGAGGTTCGTTTGTGAAAATCCCTATTTGCATTCTAAGCTTACATCCTGTATTCTTACGGCTCGTAAAATTACCCAACAAATTTCTTAATTGTTTCAGATTTGTATTATATTTCTCAATATTTTAATCATCCCTTACAGTGTAGCTATAATTGTATACATTGTATATATGTTCATACCTTTGTCTAACACTTCATTTTTGTTTACGAGTTTGTGGACGTTTTTGTATTGTGCCATTTAACCTGTTGTGCATCTTATTTCTGCAAGTAAATTCCAACTGTTATTTTTCTTTTTTTTTCTTGTGTTTCTGTCATGTATATTTTTTGTTGTGCAAATATACCTTGTACATTTCATTTAACATTTATTTCAAAATTATGTAAAATCTTATGTTATTTTGTCAATAAATGCAGAGTGCAAGGGTGATTGTTTTCCGGGGGGGGACTGGTTTGAAGCTCTAAACCCTTTGATTGAGATCGGTTCCCTTGGGTATTCTGCCAATAGCCCTGGTGTTGCTTTTCGTGTGACGTTAATAAAAACTAAACTAAACTTCTAATTTCCACACCGCGCCAAAGGGAGAACTTTGAACCACGATAGATTTAACGTGCATCAGCCCCGGCTACACGCGGGTCTTCAGTGGCCAATGCTCGAACCCGCAACTCAGCGAAAACCGCCAGCCACAAGTCCGAAACCATGACCACTAGGCTACCGCGGCTACTTGGAAATTGGAAGAGGGAAGTTGCAACTCCTGTGTCGTCCTCGTCACTTGATAAAGATTAAAAATTATGAGATCCGACGCCAATAGTCCTCTTATTACTTCTAGTGCGACGTTAATAAAACCAATCATATGTTATATATTAAACCGATATTAAAGATTATTGTAAATGAAACCTAAAATTTTGTTAAATACATGTTTTGGTTGATTTGTATCATTCAACACTCTATATTCATTTTTAAAAAAAATGATGCATAAATTTTTCAATAAAATATTCAATGGATGTAATATCTGATTCTTTAGATGTAGAAATGTTATACGTATTGTGGACTGTAAAATAAATAAAATTAATCTAATAAGTAAATTAATTATAATAACTTCTTTAATAAGTAAAGAAAACTGATGGCAAAGAACACAATTTTTGATCTGGTAAAAAACAATCTTAATGTAGAATAAAATTAATAATTTATATTTTTTTTTCTGGAAATGATGCAGTAAAAATGTAACTAGAGTAGCCATACGGGGTCGGGGGGCAGTTCAATAGTTCAATGTTAGCAGTTCAATAACTTAATATTTGGGCTAATAGAACTGTTTTCCAAAGCAGACAGTAATAAAAGTCAAAAAGTAATATTTATAAAAATATATAATATTTATTGATAAGAATAAGGAATTTTATAAATGTAGTTTCTTCCAAGTACCACCCGCAGAAGCTTACCTTCTTTTGGCAAGTACAGGAATCATGGGGGGGGGGGGGGGGGGGGGGGGGGGGGGCGATGGGGATTACTATTTCTAGTAAAAACGGGGAACGCTCCCGGAGATACCATAGCGATCCTTCTCTATTTTCAACCCTCTATATCATTCATATTTCTTACCTCATTTCCATTTTTTCAAATGTCTAGATCACAGTTACACCTTAATGGCTTTTGATCTATTACATTCCACCATCACTCACTCCCTTTTTCCAAATGCCCAAAAGGCAACTTAATTTTATTTTGGGGTCTTATTATGCCAAACTTGTATTACAAATCATTAGTCTAAAAGGATAAACTTCTTGTTAATACGAAATGTAATCAGTGTATCATTGGTGACAGAAAGCTCAAACAAGTATTTAAACAAAGATATTAAGCAATTCATTCGTTAAGTTTCAAAATTACAGAGGGGATCTTTGCTTAAAATCTACCTTTAAGATATTTATTTACATATAGGGTTAAAAAATAGTAATTATGAGACTTAGAAATTATAGATTTAGAATTCTTTAAATCTTAAATAAAAGGAAAGGTGTTCCGTAAAAAAATTTTCAATACGTAAAATTACTAATATAGTATTTTCTTTTGTATTCCATGTCAGAGAAAAGTATTATAAATAAGGAAAGATCATATTTTTAATTATTGTTCATTAAATTATATTATAGCTTATGATGGATTTTTGCTCCCCCCCCCTCCAAAAAAAAAACATTTATTTAAATAAATTCATTTATTTTCAAAATATTTTTATTTAAAAATATTAATAAATGCATTGATAATAACAATTTTTATTTGAAATTAATATATTTATTGATTTTTAAAACTAGAAATTCTCAATGAATTTTAATGTAACCCAAAAAATTCAACAAAGATAGTTTTAATAATCTTATACACAACCTTCAAATGTTTTAAGTTAATTTTTCTTTATTTATGTTATGTTTTTAAATATGCAAATTTTTTAGGTAATTTAAGTACCAAAATTCATTTTTGACCTTTCATTATATACTTATTCTTTATATATATATATATATATATATATATATATCACCAAAAATCTTGTTATATATATATAACAAGATTTTGGGAATAATTATCTTAAAAATTGTTTTTAGTGTATTGAAAACGTTAAATATTGCGAGTAAAAAGTTTTGAATTCACTTTTCGGTATTTTTTGTTCCTTAATATTTTTCAAACTTATATGAGAAAAATTCAGTTGAAAAATTGTCCATACTTTTAAAACACGAATAACATACAAATATATTAAAAACTACAATTCATTTTTTTTTCTTCTGGTAACATAAACTCAATTTATTTGGATAAGTTCTTTCGTTTTGTATGATTACTTATTTTCGGATAATTCCAGAACGTTTCATACCACTTATACACTTATGAGATTCAGAAAGAAAATATTTTAAGCTTATATTTTATAAAAGTAACTTATGAAAATATTGAAATAGTTACCTAGGATATTAAACTGTAATATGGAAACAACAAATTTACAAGTTATCAGATGTTCACCATCAGGTTTCCTACCACAAAATTATTATAATTTTATTGATAAAAAAAGTTTTTGAAGAGATTTTCTTTTTAATTTAATGCGTGTGTTTATCAAATGTTATTTACAGATAACACAAAAAATTAAATTCTTCATATTTAATGATGGATTAAACTGCTAATTTGGTTCATACCTTTAATTGTTTACTATAGGTCAAATAATAAAATTCGATATAAAAACCAACGTTTTTATATGGTGGCAAAGTTTATTAGAGAAAATTATTGAAATATTAGTTAAAACTGTTAGTTATTTTTAACTTTAAAATTCACTTAAAAAGAGACATTTGTGAGAGTATTAAAAAATTCATAATACTCATAAAATCAAAACATGCATTTGAAAGTTTGTAAGTCATTCTATTAGAAAAAGAATGGGAACCAGAATTCAGAAAAAATTATTGTGATAAGACATAGCGCCAAATATTGGAAACTTTCTTTCTTGCGAATGATTACTGACTAAAAGTCAGCAACCCTTACTATCTCGTAGATAGTAAAGGGGAGATAGTACATCCCCTTTGTGAGTACAAAAGGTTTACGATACCGCATGCTGCGTGGGGAGCGCCTGGTGCTTCCAGAGGGGGGAAGAAATTTTTTCCTCAATCCTAAATGCGCCGAGAGGAAAGAATATTTTGACTTATTAAAATTATTGAAATATTAGTTAAAACTTGTCACAAACGTCTAAATATTGCATTGTTAGGCGAGTACAAACGATTCCCAAAATTTCAAAGCTCTAGCTTGATGGGAAGTTGGTTAAATTAACGATCGAAAATTTGATGACACACACACACCAAGTGAAAATCAGAAAAACGTTGTAAAATACTACTCATTAAAATACATTCAGTTTTTATGAGCTTCGTTTATCCTAAGATTTTGTATTTACAATTCAAAGACAAGATAGTATATCCTTGAAAAAGCAAATGAAGAAATCTTAATAATATTAATGATTATTGTACTAAATTACCCGACTGTTAATAAATAGCCTGAATATCTTATTACTCCTCGTCTTCTTTAATACTGACACCTCCTCCCCTCCGATTTAAATACTTTAGATTAAGTCATTGAAAAAGAATTTCAATTTTTTTGAATTATTAACAACTAGTTTATACATCTAAATATACCCCAGTTTTTAAAAAGTGAGAGGACATAACATGTGTATGCTGTTTTTTTTAATAAAAGGAAACAAAAATACAAAATAATACATAATATAAATATATAGGTATAACAAATTAATTCATAATATAAAAAAAAACTGATTGTATCTTAATTTTTTAAAATTCATTTTTTGATAAACAAACAAGTGTAATATTTTTCTCTGCTAATTAAAAGTACATATGCTATCAATCTAAATTCAGCAGTTGAAAAAAATAAATTTTCATAAAACTCTTTTAAGTACAAAATAGTCATTCTTATCTCGCTAAACAAAGAGCATTTGAGTCTAAATATCCACTATATTCCAAATTAAACCGGGAAAAACTTAATCATATTTGCTTATCTGAACAAGATTGTGCAGAAAATAAACAACAAAAATTGCTACAAGGATTCTTTCAGCGAATGAAAAGAGTAATGCAGTGAGTTGTGTGACGTCAGATTTCAAGTAGTGGGTTGAAGTTCAAGAATGTTCGTCTCTTTTGCAGTATCCAATTTCGTACACGGGTGCGTAGCAATGCACAAGAATTGAATCCCGGAAGAATTAACAAGCCGGCTGCTGGACATACATTCCGCTAATTGAGTGTTTCCGAATTAGGCTCTAAGTATAAAGGTGTCCTTTCTTTCAGAAATGGAACAAGGACAAAAAAGGGAAACTCATTGCATCGATGATTGATAAACGATTCTAAACAAAAACTTAGTGTTGTAAAGTACAGTATTAAATATGGTATTAGTATAATGACATCAGTTATATATTATTCCAAACACTGAGCTTTTCAAAATACGATGATAAGATATTAAAATTGTTCATTTTATGAATATTAAGATACAAAGGGGAATTTCTTTACTGTTAATGTGCACTAACTTTTTCTCATTTTCCATTCTCACTTTAATGAAAGTTAGTTAAGTTAGTAAGTAACATATTAGGAAAATTTATTTTCAATCAATTAATCATCAATTTAAAAATATTTCTTGAATTACACAGATTTGTTGAAAAGCAATAGTATTTTCAAAATTTTAACAGCTCATTTCCGTTGAAATCTAACAGTAAAATACACTAAAATTTAAGTGAAACTTGCATTTAATATGATATTTTTTAGTGATGAAAGGTTAGCTATTATGGAAAATAAAAAAAATATTATTCATTAGACAGAATATCATTTTAAAATGTGAAACTGGCCCTTTTAATTTCTTTGAAATGTTTTCAAAAATAAGCGTCGCGCTATAATTCAGCTATAGTTTCGTTTAAAATCCCTAAAAGATTCTTTGAAGTAAAAAAAAAAAAAACCACAGTTAAATTCCAAAAACTAAATATGTTATGCAGAATTATATTCAATTCAAAAATAATTAACAAATTAATTTAAAACTAATCCGAAACGAAATAACAAATATTTTTTAAAGGTTCATCTTATGAGAAAACATATGAATATATTCACGAACATTCCTTTTAATATAATAATCATTCAAGAATAAAAATGAATCAAGAGAGAATAAAGGATTCACAAGTATCGATTGAATTAAGTAGAGAATATTTAATAAAATTCTATGTGAACTTTTTTATGTCTGTTCGTATTTTTGATAGAATTTATGTTCTTAATTTCTCAGTATTTTTCAATGCCTTTTGAACATACTCAAGAAATTCGTTATTTTAATATAATGACAATCAGTTATTAAAGCATTCCATTTTCTTTAAAAAATAATATATTTCAAAATCAACGCACGTATCATGCATTGTTTTTGATCACATTGTACAAAATATGGCATCTATTTTATTTGACCTGTCAGAATGTACTTAAAATTTATAAAACCTCGATCTACTTCAGAAATTTTAAAGTTGATTTCAATTTTTTTCAAACAAAAATTTATTTTTTATAACTCCAATTGTAAAAATAACCGCAATCGCTTTAAAAGAAATACCACGTTCATTTTCCAAATATACATCGTGGGATCCAATTAATAGATTTTATTCATACGTAATGCATTTATCCTGTAAAAACGATTAACACAAGTAAAATCTCCTTTACTTATCATCTCCTGAAAGTTCGTGAAACACAATCAGTTCACACAATTTGGAATGATCTCGAACATAATCAAATTCCCTTTTAACATTTATAACCGTCAAAAGAAAAGTATTCTAAAAAGATAGTTTCCAAAGAGATCGCACCTGATCATTGGATTGTGGCTGGTCTGCAAGAGTAAGGTAAACCCAATTGAGCAACTGCGTCGGTTGGTACACGGACGGATCTAAAGATGCCAGCGAAGTCATACCTAATCCTCAGTTAACATGCACACAATCAACAACACTCGGAACTGTTCTTCCTCATGTCGGCCCAGATGGAAACTGCGAGCTACGCCTCTCACCCAATAGCATCCCGAGAGTCAGCACAAGATATAAATACTTCACTCGTCAACAACTTTTCTGGAGGACTTTCACTATTTTTGTTTTGCTTTTTTTCCATTACTCTACGCGAAAGCTCAGAGTTTTTATATTGAAGGGTTTTCACCCGAGAGGTTCTCTTTTGAAATCTTTTTTAAATCAAGACTCTTGGTTTTTACGGAACTGCCGGGATGCGGAACTATTTTAGATCTTATAATACCTTCTGTTGTCTTACACCCTTGGGAATATCCAAGTGTGGTACACGTCCCTGAAAACAACTTTCACGATTTTGCAACAGATTTGCTTGTTTTTTTTCTTAGTTCTTATGTTCTTTTAATTGCTCGTGATGTTTATTTTGAAATTTTATATAATTGAGGAGGATTCGCTCATTTAATCACCTAGATACTAATTGAATAGCAAAACACGCAAAAATGCGGAAACATCAAAAATTCAATAAATTTTTAATTTTTATCAATTCAACAATTCCCCCTTTTCTACACTCAAATTAATGTTTAAAACAACAATTTTTTTCATTATTTATCGCACTCATCGCGTCATAAAATTTTGAGAGAATTTCATATTAAATGAAGCTCAAATTTTTTGGAAGAAAAAAGTGCATTTAAAATATGTATAAACTCATTTTCTAGAAACTTTTTGAGGATGTTATTAAATTCACAGATAAATGGAAAAAAATTCGTAAGCTATACAAAAAAAATTTAAAAAAATTAATGTATGAAATTTGTTAGATAATTGCACATACTATTTTTCAAATGAGAAAACATTAAGAACAAATAGATCATAAATTAAACTTTTGAGAGAAAATAGTAAGAGATTCATTATAAAAGTTTCTTTGAAAAATTGTTATCTACGTTAAAAAACATTTATTTTTTAAAGTAAATAATTTATTACGAAAATAGTTAAAGAAGAGCTCATACAATTTTTCCAAAGCCTAAAATTGTGTGTATTATCGTGTCATATAATCTTGACTTTATAATTCTCTTTCTATGATTATTAATAAGATTTATACATTTATGTTTAATACTTTTTAGAATGTTATTCAGTAAGTAGTTTATTATCAATATTAGTATATACTATTACGTTTTCATTATATATATATATATATATATATATATGAATGCAAATAATTATTTAATTTAGCTAGACATATTTCTAATTATACAAAATCATGATAAATTACAAATTATTATTCCCTAAAAACGAATTAAAAATTTATTAAAACTAAAAATCTACAAATATTACAGAATTAATTGAAAAAGTTAGTAAATTTTGAAAATAGCCATACAATAAAATTAAAAAATAGGCAAAATATTGTAATGAAAAAATAATCATAAGTTTACTTAAACACAAATTATACATAGTAAATTTCATTATAAAACCTATATAGACATTTAATTAAAAATTACAACCTAGGTAAGTACGTGCTACCCAAAATATAGCAAACTCTCAAGAGAAAGGAAAAGAATTAATGAAAAAAGAAAAATAGAGACAATATAATTTAACTATTGTTCCACACTTAGAAAGGGAAAATATGCGTTTAAACCCGTCTTACGAATCCAACCACACAACATCCGTAATTACGATATATATATATATATATATTTGGAATGTCATTTTCCTTTCATGTAAAATCATCCATTGATGTATCAATTTAAAATAGTTTTCTTCCTTCAAATCTTTTATTCTTGTTAAAATTTCTGTCTAATTATTGTTATTGAGCTATTAAGAAACATAAATACTTTGTTGGATATATTTTAACGTTTATTATTTAACTTAATAAAATTCAGAATTGGTATTTAAAAAAAAAGAAGAAGAAGGAATGTCGATCAGTAAATACCTCCAAAGGAAAATATCATTAGATTCCACTCCCCAATCCCCCACCCCAAAAAAAAGAAATGTATTTTTAATTAATATGTCCTAGACATATTCATCTCGCATATTATTGATGATAGTATAATTTTTAATTTAAAATTATTTCCATTACCGTTTTTGTTTTTATTATGTTGATTAATTTTTTTAATCGTTTTGTATAAACTTAGAAGAAATAATTTTCGATTCATTTATTTTTTGAATGCTTCATATTTTTCATCAAGTCCTCAGTTGTTAGAACTATTATAAATATTTTTAAATCTTAAATTATGAATTATTTTTCTTTATTTTTTTTTCTTTCTTATCAATCGCTTAGCATTCGAGTATTTTTTCTAACTTTATTTGATTCGTTTTATTTTAGAGGAGTGTAATTAATTTAATACAGGCTTTCGTCAGCTCATTTATAAAATTCTCATTTAAAAGAAATTATATTCGTTTTGAAAAACTATTATTAGTTCCCCCCCTCACTTCAGGTTTTTCATATTTTATTCATCTTTTCAGCAATTTTAGTTCATTATTCTATTCAAGCCTTGATTAGAAATGTTTTAACTTTAAGAGGTTAAAGACGTTTTACTTCTCATTTTCATGAATTAAAGTATTTTGAAAATCTGAGAAAAATTATGCATATGAACTATAGCATAAATAAAGAGATTTATTTTTTACATTCGAAAACCTTCGTATGAAATAAAATTCCCTTTCGAATTTTAAATTAGTTTAAATCAAATTCTTTCATTATTCTGTATAAAATTTGAACAATTATGTCTAAGATATGTAAGATGAAAAGTGGTTTATAAAAAGAAATGTATATTCTCTTTATATAATATGTTTGTCATAATTATCAATTATTTTAAAACAAATAATATGCAAATTTTTGGTATGGATATTTAACGAGAAAGAAGCAATATTTTAGATAATATAAAACAACAGCGAATCTGTTTTTCATGCATTTCAATGGCAAAAAAATATTCTGTTGAACATGTTTTAAAGTTATACATTTAGATGGCTGAGAATCAAGTATTTCATTTAGCTGCTAATACTTAACAAACAAATGTGTTGTGAAATTAGAGTAATGAGATGAACTTGCTTAGTTTAAAATCACCTTTTAAAATTTGTAATTACTCCGTAAAAATATTTTTCATTAATGCATATAAATCATAAAATGTTTAATATATACACACTACTATTAGCATGGATACATATTGGCTCATCTGAATATTAAAAAAACATTCAATAAGTTTTTCACGGATTCGCACAAATCAGATTTACTAACAGTAATACATTCTAAAAATAATTTTCACTAAATATTAAATATTCACAAATAAGTAATTCATACCTGAAAGTTTAATTTTTAAATTTCGTATTTTTATATAAGGTTGTTTTTCTGATAGACAAAAAAAAAAGCTTATTTGAAAAAAGTGTATTACATATAATCTTACTACTTTAAAGATTATTATATATCAAATAAAAATAAATAACGGTGCTTTGTTTTAGAACTTCAAATGTCCATTGATTTGTTTCAAAATATATAAATTCCCAAAACGACAAATTACGATAAAATTTATGATGACTATAGTTTTGAAATAGATATTAATCTTTTGATCCGAATGAATAAAGGGAAATTCACACCCTTATTATAAAAATATAAAAAAAGAGTATAATCACTCCAAGTTTTATTTTTATTAATCAATTTTTTAAAACATTCAGAATTTCATTTTGTACAGAATTTAAAATTCAGAATCTTAATTATTTAATTTTATAGAGTTTAATGATTAAGAAAATAAATAATATTTTTCTTCTTCACGTAGACATTTATAAACATATTTTGCTATCAAATTTAAGATTATGTGTTATTCTTTATTATTTAACATAAATATCTGAATTTACTTCCCCTTTTCTTAGATAAATAATCATAAACCAATTTTCGGATACTTCGTTTATATGAACGAATAACATTATAAATAACATTTAATAATTCAATAACCTCTGATAATTAATAAACAATAGAACTCATTCGTTAAAGTATTAATACAAAATCAAATGTACTTAAGTTCAAATTCTCATTATGATATCATTCAATTGAAGTTGTTTTAAAAAAAACAGGGTCGTATAATAAAGAATGTCGTATATATAAATTAGAAGTTAATAAATTCTTTTACAACATTTGTTTGTACTATTAATTGTGCAGTTATTAATATCGTCTATATGTCT
>BMAW01070704.1:303522-350133 GCA_019974015.1 Nephila pilipes | reverse complement strand
AAATATTAAAATAAATGCGTCAATTTCGAAGAGAATAGCTTTATTTTGCTGTCAACGTATATTTTTGCAATAAATAGTTAATCAATCTATATATTCTTAAATATAACATCTTCAACGCAAGCAGGCTCTTTAAAAAATAATTTCTAAAATAGCTTCAATAAGAGATGAATTTTTGTTTAAAAAATTTATTATAAATATTTTTAAGATTACTTTCACATTCGCACCTATGAATTATCATATTTTTTGAGAATTCACGTAAACCAAAAATGTCTAAATTCGTGATTTGTGCACATATTTTGCAATGAATAAAATAATGAAAATTTTAAATAAGAATTTAAGATTTTTACTACACTTAAAGCACCGACGTTTAAAATCTTATGATCAGATTTTTAAAAAAAATAAATATGTGCTTTAAATAGAAATCAAACTAAAATCTCAATCTTAACACACTAGCATCTACATAAATTTTCACTGGAACTTCCTTAATACTAACACAATAAAAACAAATGACTTTGTTACCAAAAATATAAAAATAAATCTATATTTCAGGAACATGAAATTTATTTACAACGAAATTAGTTGGCGCTATCGATGAGAGTTATTCAGACTCAGAGTTCGTAGACTGGCACATATCATTATTAATTTTGTTAAAAGCGAATGATCTTCCAGGGATATAAATGACCCTTTTCTTCTTCCTCTTCGATTCGTAATTTGTTCCAGGCACGTTCACGCTCCGAATGACATCAAAACTGAAAGAGAAAACGTGATACAATTTGATCTGTTGTTACACTCATAGTAGTTAATGATAACTAATAAATGGAACAAAAAGCATACAAATTTAGACTTTTTAATATTTGTAAAGTGATTTTTTTTTTCGAAAGGACAAGTTAAATATTACAATGCGACAACTTTATTTGTAAAATTAATTTATATTAAAGTCACATTGAGATATGAATTGACAGCATACCTCGGATTTTGATTTACTTTAAATAACAAGAATAACTCTTAAACTACACTACACTCAACAATTGTTAAGGAACAAGCACAATTTTTTTTGAATATTTAACAATAGACATAAGATTACAGAAAATAAACTTGGTATACATTTAATAAAGATGTTGTGCATTAAGTAACATGCAAAATGTAATAGATTTCGCCACACAGAAAAGTAATATAAAAGGGGGAAATTTGCTGCTTGAGCAATTCTCAAAGACATCAAAAATGTTCTTTCTAGCCAGAATGACGACAGATAAGTCACTCAGTAATAATTCGATATAAAAACCAACGTTTTTATGTGGTGGCAAAGTTTACTAGAGAAAATTATTGAAATATTAGTTAAAACTGTTAGTTATTTTTAACTTTAAAATTTACTTAAAAAGAGACATTTGTGAGCGTATTAAAAAATTCATAATACTCATAAAATCAAAACATGCATTTGAAAGTTTGCAAGTCATTCTATTAAAAAAAAAATGGAAACCAGAATTCAGAAAAAATTATTGTGATAAGACACGGCGCCAAATATTGGAATCTTTCTTTCTTGCGAATGATTACAGACTGAAAGTCAGCAACCCTTACTATCTCCCCTTTGTTGGTTTTACGATACCTCATGTGGCGAGGGGAGTGCCCGGTGTTCCCAGAGGGGGAAAGAAATTTTTTCCTCAATCCTAAAAGCGCCGAGAGGAAAGAATATTTTGACTTATTAAAATTATTGAAATATTAGTTAAAACTTGTCGCAAACGTCTAAATATTGCATTGTTAGGCGAGTACGAACGATTCCCAAAATTTCAGAGCTCTAGCTTGATGGGAAGTTGGTTAAATTAACGATCGAAAATTTGATGACACACACACACACCAAATGAAATTCAGAAAAACGTTTTAAAAAGTATAATCTCCTTACACAATAAATAACACAAGATATCAGTTATTTCTGATCTCCACTAAGCTATCAAGGAGAGCTTAGAGTATTTTAATATTTGTCGCCTGTTGGTGTGAGAGAATTTCGGCGACCCTCCTTTTTATCAAGAAAAAGGTTGCTAATGTAATGTGATCAGAGGGAGAAGAAACGCATGAGAAAGACGTAGGAACGGATATTAGCTTCTAGAGACAGACTGCAGAATGTAAATAAACTCATATTTTATTATTGTTAAAAACTGGGTCTTTATTTGAATCAAGCAAGTAAAAAAAGGTTATCATAAGGATATTGACTCATTGTGTCAAAAAGTATTAAAGCCATTGAAGGTGGAAATACTCCAAGGGGAGCACTGATAGACGTGAGTGGCACAACACCATGATAAAATGCATATAAATTCCTAATAGTCAAAAGAGGAACAAATACCTCCCTCCAGGCCAGATTAGTATAGAGTTTGCAACCGCTACCAACATTCTTGTATCTGCTAAAACGATTTCCCGCGAACTGGATCAAGCTCATATGTATGCATGGGTCCAGTGTAAGGAAGTCACACTTTTTACTGAGTGATATCTGTCGTCCTTCTGGCTAGAAAAAATTGCTTTTTGGGAATGGCAAGTGCTTTAAGAAGCAGAATCTTCCTTCTCCTCTTTTTATATCGCTTTTCTATGTTGCGAATTCAGTCACATTTTACATAAAACTTAATGCACAGTACTTTAATTAAATATTTTCATTTTTTTAATCAATGTCTATTGTTGAGGTATTCTAAAAATTGTATTTGTTCCTTATTAATCGTCGAGCATTGCAGCCCCTTATTCGAAACTTCAGCCACAAAATTAATCAAACTTAATTAGATTGAATCGACTTACTAAATGTAATTAATTTTGAATTTGAATTAATCTGCAATTACTGGCAGACTGTTGGATGACAAATGACGAAGACTTGAATAAATAAATTTCTCACTCTCTCAAATTTCAAACTATGATTAGTTAAGACATCAAAATCCAGTTGAAATAAATGTATAGAAGTTCCCAATATTCTGCACGAGAATCTTCATAAAATCAGGACTCCAACATATAACTCTATTCTTACATTGTCAGGCATGAAACTCACTACTTTAAATGTAATGTCATGGTGTCTCAGTTGTTTAATGACTCTGGTAGTCGTTGATAACATTGTAGTTGAGATAATACAATACAGATTACTGTCGATTAACACCATTTTGATTGCCGATTGGTTTTATTGGCGCAAGGACTATATCTGACCAAGCTATGTCGAACATTCGTTAATTTACGAAAAAATATACATCTGTGATTTCTACTTAACTGTAAAATAAGGTAGGAAGAGAAGATGGAAATTAAGTGGCTAGAAGAGTCAAAAATACAAGAAAAAAAATCATTCGATCACTTGAGAATCCCTTGGGACGTATCATAGAACCTGTGGTATCACCCGTATTTATCAAAAATTCTAAACCTCGATTAAAATAACAGATAATTCTAGCACCTTGAGGTTATAAATCTCATACTAAGAAAGTAAGCCCCTAAAATTGGATATCTAGAATCAAGAGAAACATTACAAGCGAGGTTCTAGGAATACTTGTTGTCATGTCCGTAGCCAAAAGCGAATCAAAAGGGCGCTAACTAAGCGATAATCGCAATCAGTAGCAGCTGTGGAGATAGCAATTTGTAAACCTTTCGTGACATTTTTTGCTCCTTGTAACATAAAGCCAGGATTTGGGAGCTCTTGTAGAATGAAGACGCATTCGAGTGTATGTAAGAAAACAATATTTAATACATCTGTAATCTATAAACATTTAAGTATTACCTCAAGTACCGGTATATAAATTTTAATTTTAATTTAATTAGTCATCCCATTTATTATTTTGTGACTTTATTCTGAATCACTAGGCAATGGTGACAGTGTTATCTCTTTGGTTGAATTGATTATAAACATGAAAAGAAATCCCACTATAATGGTAAATTAAATTGACTAATGGTAAATTAAATAATGGAAATGAAAGTAAACTAATTTATTTTAATTATATATCTAAATAAATATGTAATCAACATTAGATGTAGATACTGAAGCAGTAATTTTATTTCAAATCTTCAATCATCCCCGGATTAAATGAAATAAGTTGTAGTAAACTGTATTCAATTTGTAAGTCAAGAGTGATAGTATTTGTAAGGGCTCAAGAGCCAGATATAGCCATGTTGTGCAAAACTAGGTGAAGCTGTTATCTGTACGTGTGACAAAATTGAAAAAAAATAATAATAGATTAACAAGAAGGAGGGGTCGAAAATAGAGAAATATCGCAAGGGTATCTCGAGGCGTATCGCCTGTGTTTATTAGAGACAGTAAAACTCCATAGAAAAGAAAAAGATCGTTAGGGTGCGTTGGGGTCATGATGCCCGTACCTACCTAAAGAAAGCAAGCCCCTAAATTCTCCCAACCTGGAAGACTAGTCCCCTGATATAATCACAGTGACAGAGTGCCCGGCTATATCCCAGGGTATCCATTTTATTGCCACTGAGTACCCATTTTAGTCGTCTCTTATGACAGGCATAATTTACATTAGGTCTATTCTTTCAGACCCAATCAACACAAGGGTGAAATATGCCAGTTGTTTGATTGATCTTAGCAACAAAAAGGTTATTAGAGACGGACCTCGCAATTTTAAACCCGGTCAATTGACGAGGAGGACATTTGAGCTGAGACCTTTCTCTTCAAACGAATGTATGTATTTATATCTTCCAAATGAGTGTATAAAATGTTTTTCCTTTAAAAATCCATATTAGTACTCCATGGTTGTAACAATAATAAAAAAGACCAATTTACAGAGTAAAGTCTATTTATTGACTTTCGTTGTGAGAGAGGCAACAACAGGATGAATGATACAGCACTTTGTCGGCCAATAAGAAAGACGCGAAATTAGCATACGACAATAACAGAAGAGAGAGCATTTTCAACGTGTATGTTACTTTGTAATGGGGATTTTTTAGGGACGTTTTTCAGTCACATGATCTAGGTGTAGGTATTCTAAGGGACTTTAATACAGACAAAAAATCTACTAGGGATTATTTCTAACAGATTTATGACTGTGAGAAAGGGGATTAAACAAATTTTATGAACGCGTGATCTGATAATTAAAAGGAGAATTTGGAATTGGATCAAGAAATAGAAATGAACTCTTGCATTATATATATGGAACTCTTAATCGAAACAAATTTCAGATTCCAAAAAATATTTAATTTTTAGAAGCGAATCTTATAGTGGACTAGTTTCGTATTTTAAATGCACCAAACCAAACATTATACTATAGCATTCTTAGAATAATAATTATTTTCACCCGAATTCGTTTTACTATTGAACAGTTTTAAAATTAAAGAGTCCCTAAAAAAGAATATTCTTTTTTTTTTTTTTTTTTTTTTTTTTCATCTCTAAAGCATAATAAAAACTTATTTAACAAAATGGTGGATATCGGAACTCTGTCAAATAAAAGACGAACTTGTTAGTTTATTTCAATATTAAATATAATGCTATGATATGCAATTTATTAAATGACACAAGGAATAATTTTTAAATCTCTAAAATAAAATCCCACATCAATTCTAACAGATGTGAATTAAGTACTAATTTTTGATTTTTAAATATATGTATATAATGTTTTCACTTCTAGCCTAAAATGATCAATGCATCTTTAGACAACTTCCAAAAGATTATTGGGCATTTTACAATATTTTTAATTAAATATAAAGAACGTGGGGTTCATTAATCTTCTAGTTAATTGTTTTTCTGAAGAATGTATGTACAGCCACATAATCTTCAAATATGTGAATGTTATTGACTAGCTGCCGCGAGATAAAATATTACTCCAATATCGATTTATAACAAAGTCTAGAAACCGATGTACTATGTCTCTGAAAGATGTACAAGCAAAAAATGTAATAAACGATAACCTAAAGTGAAACGCGAATAAATGTCAATTTCACAAATTTATGAACACTTCAAAATTGTTTTTTCTGAAATATATCGATAGTTTTCTCGATATTTCAAACGACGTTTTGAAAAATGAATAAGAATTCAGACATTAATGTACATTTAAAAATGTACTAATTTTTGCTTTCCGGAAATTCCATGAACTTATGATAATCAGCAAAAATATAAATCTATATTTAAAATACCTGATTGGGCTTCATAAATAAATGGGAAAATTTCAGTAAATTTGCTAAATATCGCATTTATTATGCTAAAATTTATTTATTATTTTCTCTTATCTCATGGCATATTATTTAATGTAAATAAGTTTTAATTTAACTAAGAATGGTTATTTTGATCACTTAATCTGTATGTTGTGTTTTCATCTTTAGTTTGATGCATAAATTTATAATGAAGTATCACAAAAATTAACAATTCGCTTAAAAATAGATAAACTCAAATATGAAAGAGAAAATTCTCAAAATATTGCTTGTAGCTAATTCTATAAAAGGTCCTATTTGGAATTAGTTGTTGAATACTAATTTCTAAAATCAAATATTAATTCAGAAAAATATATATACTAGTTCTTAAAGTCAAAAATGTATAATTTCTAAATTAACGCCACCTGTGTTGTTTATGCATAAATAATGAATGACTTGAAATATTCGCAATAATATCATACTACTTTTTTCGTTAAATCATTGCTCATAAATCAATTTCAGATTTTATTTTAATAGGTCTGAAAGCAATGACATACCCATGGTGTGGGTAAACTAATGATAATAATTATCTTAATCAAATTCTTTAAATAAGCTTCTTTGAAAATAAAAAAAAAACTAAGCCAGTGGTATCTGCATGTATATTTAGATATTCATCGTTTTCTGTGTGTCATTTTCTGTCTTCAAAAAAATCACAATACTGGCAAGGTGACAAAAGTACTGATTATACGAGCTGTTCAATCTGTGTTTCGTGATACCAGGAACTAATTTTATTTTCTGTATCAAATATATGTAATACATCCGTTTTAAACATATGCTTTTATTTTGTGATTGAAAATGTATCCAAGTTTTAGTTCAATAGGCAAATGAAATGTAACAAATAGAAATAAATTCTTTAAGAAATCAAAATAAGTTTGAAATTTTCATTGATACTCTATTTTAACTTGTAACTTAATGTTATCAAAATATAAGAAACAAAATAAACAGAATAATAAGTAATAACTTTATTATTTATTTCCTTACTGGTTTGTTTGATTTTATTTTATGAGGCTAAAATATTAATTGTAGGAATATATGGAGAAAAAAATAGATTAGTTGGTTGGTTTTATTAATATCGTATTAGAAGCAACACGAGAGCTATTAGCGACGGACCTCGTAATTTTGAACCTCGGTCAAAGAAAAATAGGATTAATACTTTCAGGAATATATCGAAGATGAATACAATTCTTCTTTAAATCATTGTTAATGTCGCAGCTTAAATCAATCTTTTAAAATCAGACTGTTTTTTCTGTCAATTCACTTCAATTTGAATTGAATATCTTAAATTCCTGTTCCAAAACTTAATGCAATACCCTTTGAGTTAAATTTTTTCGCTTAATTATTTCAAAAACATCAGAAATGAATAAATTGAAAGATATTAAAAAGTTTTACAAATGCTCTCAAATATTTTAAAAGACAACGTTTGCATCTTGATATCTAAATTTGAACTTAAGAGTAAATGATTGGCATGAGTGTCACATATAGCTTCCCTAAAAACTCGTTAATTTACGAAAAATCGAGTATTTGTTAATCTAAAATAAACCCTAGAAATACTTGAAAGAGTATAGGGAATGGAATGCGACAAAGGGAATTATTGGAAGTAGAGAAATATGAGGGCATCCCGAAAGTATGTTACCCATTTTTACCAAAAACAGTAAATAAATTGGGGGAAAAAAAGAAATATCATTCGAAGCCTCGGGACATAAATCCTGTTCTTACTTAGAGAAGGTAAGAATCTAAGGGGTGGAATAAAATTTTATTCAGAACCATAATAGTTACCAAATATTTTCCAAAAACAAATTTCTTATAAATGCTATAAAATTTCATCCTGCAAAAGCCCTATTCTCGTACTGGACATTTTTTAATTATTTTGGCAATCATTTAAATTTCTTCAAATATTAACATGGTTTCTAAATAAATTAAAAACAAATACATATAATTTAGTCTAAATAATATTTAATTATTCTGAGGCAGGATTCAGTATATATATTGGGATGTGTAATTGATTGCTTGTTTATTAACTTCGCGCTCAGAAGGAACACTGGAGCTATTAGCAGCAGACCTCGTATTTTTGAGCCACGTCAAGTGAGGAGGACACTACCTGAAAAGGCACCCATTCTCTTAATCACCGCATCACTTCAACGTGAGGACTTAAAATCCATACAGATTTAACATTCATCATTCCTATAACACGATAGCACCAGGACATGTGATTTCTGAAGTAAGAGAAAATTATTAGGAAGGAGCGCATACATTTACCATTCGAACCATTCTTGGACATTTCGACTCACAAATATAAACGTACCAAACGAAATGCTCTCGACGAGCCATCTGCCAGTTTTTCTTCAATAACAAAGAAAATTCACAGTTCAAATTGATGTGATGAGAAGAAAATTTTATTAATGTTGTACTGAGAAGCAACACGAGGGCTATTGATGACGGATCTCGTAATTTTGAACTTTGGTCAAGTGACAAGAACGACACCTGAGGAGGCACTTCCCTTTCCAAACTTCCACACTGCGGCAATGGCAGAACTTGAGACCTCGAACAGATTTAAAGAGCATCGGTGGATTTTAAGTGGCATCAGGGCTCGAACCCACGATCTCACGAGAACAACACCGACCGTGATTCATCGACCATGATCTCTAGGGTACTGAGTTTCCAGTTCAAAACTGAGATGGGGCAAGTGTTCTTTTTAACTCGTGAACCTCTGGGTTACAGATCTGTCATTGTCTAATGCCCTTCGTGGTTTGCAGTTGGTTCTCTCTTTTCTATGAATCACTGAAAATAATTTCGATGAATCATTCCATTCGCAAGTGAATACTCTTGATAAAGGTCGCCAATAATAAGCTATTTTCAGGGAGGTCCCTAATAAGAATATTTGGATCATCATAAATATTAATGTATCTATAATGTTAAAAATGACTTACTTGATGGCAAGATCTGTGTGTTCCATTTGCATACAAGTGGTAAAAGGCATTTCATAGAAGTCCACATCAACTTTGAAATCAATACCAGATTCTCCAGTAAATTGGATAGTTCCTTGAGTAAAAACAAATCCAGCATCTACTGACACAACTCCTCTTACTATCAAAGCTCCCCTAAAAAGTTTTATAAAATTAACCGTTGAAATGTAACAGTTATACAGCATCAACATATCTCCTCGAAATTTAATATAATTTGAAACAACACTGATAAATAAAAACCTGAAAAAACTCACACATTCTTAATGAGCGACTTTGAGTTCCTGTTCCACAATGAAATCTTTGCCGATGCAGAAGAATCTGTGGACAATACACCCCGCAGTTGACCTCGAACTATCATTCCATTGCTCAATACAACAGCCTTTTCGTCATCGCTGAAGGCAAGTATGCACTGAAAATTTAGGAAAAGTAGTAGAGCCAATCTTCAAAACTTTATTGGAATTCAAAACATCACCATAGCTAAGTAAACTCTTGATAAATTAATCGCACCCTCGAAATCTTGTGCAAATTTTAAAATGCTTAAGAAAATATGATATAAGCCATTATGTAACTGAATGATATGGGCTCTATCGCAATTTTCTCTTCAATTAACATTTCATGATCTTTTATGATGTAGATTTCTCCGAATCAAGATAACATTTATGGAATTAGAATTAGACTGTATTATTGTATGTATTATGATTGGACTTATGTAGATTAGATTAAAATTACTGAAGTGTAAAGAACAGAATGGAGGAAATCCATGCATAAGCGGAGAAACGCTTACACTGAGGCTGGTGTGATGTGATTGTAATTAAAGTCGCACTGAGAAGCAAAACGAGGACTATTGGCGACGGACCTCGTAATTTGGAACCTCGGTCAAGTGACAAGGACGACACCTGAACTGGCACCTCCCTCGCCTAACTTTCCCACCATGCCACCAGATGGACTTCGGTCCTCGACGGATTTAACGTGCATCAAGCTCCGGCTACACTGTGGGTCTTCAGTAGTTCCAAGGCTCGAACCCACGACTCGACGAAAACAACGCTGGCCGTGAGTACGTGACCATGAACACTAGGCTACCTCGGCTATATACTGAGGTTGGTAGTCCAGGTAGTGATATAGAATTAGTTAAAGTTATCAAGGGTAACATCTGTATCTAATCTGCCTTAAGTAAGGAACTCCAATAGTGAATCCAGATAGGATCTACACAGGAGGTTAAGAACTCGAACCCTTATCTTCAATTTTTCTAAGGACTCGAACACGAATGTATCAGTAAGAGGAATAATATTTTATGTAATTAAACATCAAATTGGACGTGGTTAGAAATCAATTGCTACAGATAAAATATGTTCAAGTTGGTTTTTCGTTGAATTGAATAAAAGAATTTGATTATCATCTGTAAATGACATTTACTCTTCGCTTGACCGAGTGATGATATGATTCTCTAGATAAGTTCGGCAATGGTTGGCGAAGGAAATAATAGTGGGGCTTTATAACTGCATTAGAGAAAGAGAGAGAGACTGCATTGCAACTGCGCATTTATTTAGTTTACATCATTTTTTTAGAGACATTTGCTTTGTATTCAGAAGGTTCAATTTCAGTTTATAGAAATATGGAAGTAAAAATTAAAAATGATTTAATGCTTGCACGCGATTTTTTGCGAAAAATTCTTCCTTCCAAATATGGGTAGAAAAAATCTGGCCGCTAGAACGATTTAGATTGTCGTTTAGACAAATAGTCATTAATTAATTGAGATCTAAAATGCCAGATATAGATCTCACCAATTCTTTTGAATGTAAAATAGTTGTGTGTTAATGCTATTATTATCGAAAAGGAAATAAAAATGACAAATATAATGGTATGCATTAAATTTTTGAATGTTAATTTCAGCAAAAATTGTTCACTTTCAAAACTAGCGAAAATTTATTTATGTGATTCAAGGGGATTACGTTATTCACCATAACCTAATTCCCTCTCTTCGTTAAGTTGTCATTTTCAAGATTTTTAAGCGGTAATTTATTTCTCTTATTTTAGTACTTTCAGTTACAAACGTGAAGTCATTGTGATTTACTTAAATATTTTAAGCAATAGAATAAGTTATTAATGTTATTTGTGTTTAACAGTGTCTTCAATAAAATTTTGGGTAATCTCAGCAAATTCTACTGCGACAGTTAAATTTTTTTTGGTGATGTCTTAAAGCAGATTTATTCTTATAATTTGGCACATCCATTTGTACGTGCTTAAAATATCCAAATCAGCGAAATAATAATTCTTTCATAGAGATTGATAAAAGCTACTATCTGCGCAGTGCCGTTCTTAATTTCTTTCAACTCTCTTATCAAAATTTATCAATTCAAATCTAATCTCACACTCTATTTATCCCATATATAACTTCATTGAATTCTTCTGTTCTTAAATACTTTGAATAATTTTCATTTATTCGAATTAACGATGCATTTGAATAGCACAATGAAATATTCACATCCCGATTTTTCTTAAACATTGTTCAGACGAGGATGATATTATATTTGAACTAGTAATGTAAAAATTAAAATTCCATTATACATTAGAAAATATTTCGCATGATAAATCTAACTGAATTTCAAACCATTTTTCTTTAAGATTGTCTTTTTAGGGATTCTTAAATAACATCTAACTACTAATGCATTGCGTTGAAATCGAACAATTTACACAACACTGGAATTAAAATTTGTCGATATAAGCTCATGTCCGAGTACTCACTTGTAGAACCGGGGTCTGCTCACTAGCTGTCCCTGCCCATGCATGACCCATGAGTTCTGATGTAGTTCGGAAGAATACATACGGTCTTAGATAAGAATCAAGAAATCCAAGATTCATTCCAGCCGTTGGATTAGAATCGTCTGCAGCTGCTTCGGCAGCATCTCCTGCGATTGAATTTAATCCGGTTGCGAACAGACCTACCTGAAAGAAAATTCCAAATAGAATCGAAATAAAATGAAAATAATGAGAAAAACCTAGTTTTTTTACTGTTCCTCGTTAAGTATTTTGAGACAGTTTTGGGTATGGAAAACTTGAATAATGTGAAGATGTAAGAATTATATTATAAAATTTATTGAACATACCACGATATGCTTTAAAAAATTTTTTTATTCGAAACCGCCGTTTCTTTTCTAAGCAAGTAATCATTGTCTATTTGCATCTACTACTACATACAACTACTTATTTATATATATCTACTAAAATTATAACTACTCATCTAATTTTTAAGTACAAAAGTGACATCTACATTAAAATTCTTTTTTCTAAAATTGTCTTAGATCGTTAAAGATTTTTTAAAACCTAATTTTTAGCAGAATATTTTTGTAAAAGAAATAACATTGATGGTAAAGTAGTAAAAAAAACTGTTATTAATTAATTTAGTAATGGTGAATTTGTTTTTAATTATTTAAAAATTTGCAATATATTTGTTTTTACGTTTTTTATTGCAAATGTATTTTTATCTAAAAATTCTTAAAAGTTATTCTTTTAAGAAGTAATAGGACTTACGGAAAGCAAACTGGCACCACCAGCATCATTCTCAAAACTAACATCAAATACGGTCCGTTTCAACATTCCACCAACCAGTGATTCCATCTCAAGACCATAAGTCACATTTGTTCCAGCGACAGCTAAAATATATAACAGAAATTTCTTTACAAAACTGAAATATTGTTCCTTCAAGCATCTGTTAATTAAAAAAACAACTTCTCAGAAATTAAATTGAAATGGGGGAAAAGGGAAAGATATTAAAACGTTTTTCTGAATTTCACTTGGTGTGTGTGTGTGTGTGTGTGTCATCAAATTTTCGATCGTTAATTTAACCAACTTCCCATCAAACTAGAACTCTGAAACATTGGGAATCGTTCTCACTCGCCTAACAATGCGATATTTAGACATTTGAGACAAGTTTTAGCTAGTATTTTCTTCAATAATGCAGTTTATCCCAACCACTTGGCGCGATTTCAAAAATTGGCACCAAACTTGGCGATTTTTTTTGTTTGACTGAACGTTAAGTCCGTAAAACGGACCAGGGTAGCCACATTTGGCAAAATACTGCCAAATAATTCTTGTCGCCAAGAGTGATTGAGTTAAACTGCATTCCAACCATTTAATTTACCGGATGAATTAATTAATTTTAGTGAGTTTTAACGCTTTTTATGCATTTCACTTGGTGTGTGTCTGTCTGTGTGTGTATCAGTGTGTCATCAAATTTTCTATCGTTAAATTAACCAACTTCCCATCAAGCTAGAGCTCTGAAATTTCGGGAACCTTTCTTACTTGCCTAACAATGCAATATTTAGATATTTGCGACCAGTTTTAACTAATATTTCAATAATTTTTCTTAATAAACTTTGCCACTATATAAAAACGTTGTTTTTAAAAACGTTGGTTTTTATCTCGAATTATTTATAAACAAGATTCGTAAAGATTTAGTAATATTCATTGAACTTTTATAAACGAGTCAAAAGAGGAACTTTACTTTTAATTGCAACCTAGAGTGGTACATTGAAAATTTCCTATTTTAAAATATTCATTATTAATGATTTAATATCATATATATTTGTAAATTTAAAATTATATATTTGTAAATTTGAAATTATATATTTGTGAATTTGAAATTATACATTTGTAAATTTGAAATTATATATTTGTAAATTTAAAATTATATTTGTTCATTTGTCGCGAAAGGTGGCGATGATAAGTACTTCTACAAAAGAAATATATATTATGTAACTTAAAATAATTTTAGAGGGAAAAGAAGATATATAAAGACAAAATAATGTCTAAGATATAGGCGCCCTGCTCTTAAATACTTCTTCAAGACTGAAACTGTATAGTAGTAAAAAAAACTCTCTGCTGTCTTAATTTAGAACGAGTTATTTTAATTTGTGTAAACGAGGAAATACTCGAGTATTATATGAATTATATAAAATTTGTATTCCGTAAAAGAATATGGAACAATACTAATGCAGTTATTTTGATGTAAGAGAAGTATTCAGGTTTTACAATGCAATTTAAACATTTCATAACCTACAAAGTGAAATTATTCGGGGGGGGGGGGAATTCGAATCTTAAATTTTTCCAACATCAATTCACACATCGAAAATCCCATAAATATTTCTCATCACATTTTATTAATTTTTATGCATAATATTTTTCATTATTTGGTTTAATAAACCAAAAATTATTTTACTCATTAGCTTTTTTGCTTAGTTCCTTTTTTTTTAAAAAAAAAATTCATTGATTAAATACTACCTATGAACTTATAAAAATGCAAAATTATTTTGCATCGTACATAAAATTGAATTCATATGCGCAGAAGTTGACATAAATTTTACATATAATTCAGTAATTTCTATACCTCTTTTTGCAATGCTTCATTAAATTATCATACGGTTCTTAAAATATTTTACAGGAAAAATCTATATATTTTAAGTACGTACACACTAAAGGTCTTCTAAATAATGCCGACTGTCCATTTTGAGCTAAAGCATGATAATAGTTGATGTCCTTTTCAGGTAGAAGTTTAATTACGTTCGTCCTAAAACAAATCAACTAATCAACACATTTTACATATAAATGGAAATTTAAGTACTCAATCAATACTTCATGACAATTAAACAAAATAAAAAAATAGAATTCCTGTAACAAGTGAACAAATTAACATATATTACAAATAAATGAACATTTTATGTAACCGATCAACAGCTCAAGACAATCATAAGATAATAGAATATTATTGATCAATTACATTATAAAATAATTGTAAGAAAATTTTTTCTTCTGTGATTTTTCAATTTTATATATCTTTTTTTAAAAGAATCATTGAATATCTCTATATTTAAAACTATTAACCCTTTACTTATACCATACCACATAAATATAAAGAAAACGAACTTTATTCAATTCGAAATAATATATTTGAAACATTTTTTCTAAGAATATACTTTTCAAATAACAATTGAAGCTGGATATTGATACAAGCTGTGCCATCTACCATGAATCTTTATTTTAACTCCAACGTTCTAGTTTTATAGAATATTTAAATTGATTGAATTGATTTTAAATATGATATATTTTAAATTTAGGTATTTTTAATATTTTACGAGTAAATATGTGCTTAACATAGATAGATTAACAGTCTTGGTGTGTGTATAGTACTCTTTCAAATCTACGAATGTTACAGAGCCTTTAACACACATGAAGGACAACAAAAAAAAAATATCAAATGATCAAACCTCAAAACTGGATCGATGGAAATGTGATGCATTAACTTCGAAGCAAGAAATGAAGAAAATTCGGCATCAGTCTGATCCAAGAGTGTTTTTAAGATATTTTTCAAGACATCTGGCTTGGGATTTTGTTTGAGTAATAATTCAGCTGCGATAGCTCTTGTAGATCTATCCTGCTCGGCTCCAATTTGATTGAACACTTTTAACAGACCTACTTGGCTCTATTAAATAAATAGGTATTAGAGATTTCTTTGGTATAACTTAAGGCATATTAAGGTATTATTTCTTTAAAAAAAATAAAATAGACAGATAAATTTTTCAGGGATTCAATATTCTTCCCTGTAGTTTTAAAAATATTTTATTGGTCAGAGATTTAATTTCGGTTTTTGAAAGCCTAAAAATATTCAATTCATATTTCCATTTCCATATATTTTTCAATCATGAAGAAGTAATTCTTAATTTATTTTTTATTTGTTTTCTCTCACTCTCTCTCTCTCTTTCTATTTCTAAACCTAACTTTATTTCGAGAAGCGAATTTTGCTTATAGATATATACAAAAATAAAAGAAAATTTACTTTTTTTTAAAGTTATAACTAAGGAAATATTAAAAATGAAATATAAAAAATGGTTGATTTATTTGAGAAAAATAGGGGTAGTGTTACTTAAAATAAATACATTTATTCTTTTTCTTTTGTTACTGCTATTATTTTTCAATCTGTCCTTTATTTCAATAATATGATAAAAAGATTTAGTAAATTCCAAATTTTATTTTTAGTAAACAAACTTGAAACTTCAAATGAAGTTGATATGTAAAAATGAGCATTGTTAGGTAACTATTCAAATATGGGCTCTTAAATTGCAAATCCTTCAAAGTTTTTTTTTTATATTTTCCAATCAGAAGCTGATACTAGTTATACAGGAAGTAAAATCTTTAAGCGAGTATGAATATATAATTTCACTCAAGATAACCTTACTTGAGGAGGCAATAGGTGAACAGGAATATTCTTGAGTCCAAGAACAGCTTCTAATGCATCTGCACCTCCTTTTAAAGCATATTCTAATAAAATGGGTGCAGATCTTGGTCGAGCAGCATTTCGAAGACTTCTCAAGTAATTCAGAACACAAAATTCGGATTCTTTGTCACATTTCTTCAAACCCTTTTCGAAGAAAATCCTTATCTCTTCTATAAACTAAAAAAGTAATTTATAAATAAACATTTATTTATATCAATATAAATAGCAAAATACACAAATAAAACTCAAATACTTGCAATTTATGTCACTGATTAATGAACTGAAAACTTTAAAACATTATTCACAAACCTGAGAACTAAAACTTCAACCAATGTAATTAACACGTTTTTATCATGATAAAGTTAAGATATTTGTAGTTTTGATCTTGTAAAATAGTCTTAGTTTTGACTCAGTGTTAGTAGAAGATAAATTATATTTAAAGTCAAATTCTTGTAATTTGATAAAAAAATGTTCCCATGATATTTCGATATGCAATGCAAGCGCCAATTTTCTGAATTAAATCAAAACCCTAGGTTCATGTTCTTTCAAAGAACCAGCCTTCTACAAAAATACTAAGAAATAATTATCTAAAATTGTTATTTGTGTAACAAATTTCAAAAATATTCTAATTTTTCAGCATTTTAACTGTAAAAATGATATTTGTACACTTTGTTCTTGAGAAACATTTTTGAAAGCAAATTTTTATACTTTTCAGTCAAAATCTTTGGAAATATTCAAAAATAGGAACGCATATGCTTTTACTGTCCTGGGTCTTAACTTAGTTCAGATACCTAAACGGGAAAGAGTGCCGTTTCAAAGTTTACAGTAATTGATGTGCATTTATTAAAAACTTTTAATATTTATTCATAGATTTGTGTCATTTTTTTTCAAAATGTATTTGGGATATTTATGCGGGAGATAAATTTAACCCAGAATATATATCATATGCATCGATTTCAAGCTTGTATGTGACTCCTTTAGACTAGTGTACATGACATTTATCAGTAGTATGATAAATTAAATTTTATTCGCACTTTCAAAACAAAACAAAAAAGAATTTAGAGATTTTAAAAGAATTCTTGTATTATTCTATTAAAAGATAGGCTTAAAATCTCTGCTATTACAATAGCAAGACGCAATCAATATCAAGATATTTCCAAAAGACTACTTTCAAAAGCTCGAGAGCGTATTTAATTTAAATTCCGAACAGAAAAGAAAGAGAAAAAAAAAACTTTGTTATGCAATGCGCATACTTCTTATATATTCATACATTCACTAATCACGTAATAAAGTTTTTTAGGCGTTCATTCCTTTTTTTCGATGCTATTCGTTTTAAAAGGAAATCCATGAACACACAAGGATAATATAAATAGATTTCTGAAGTCTCTTAATTATTTATGAGAAAAATTATTCAATCTTATTTAAATATAATATTTTAATTATGATTTTTTTTCTGGAGAACTTTAATATCTGTCGCAATTTTTAACAAGTTATCGTACTGAAAAATATTTTTTTAAAAAAAATGCTAAGCAATCCTTCAAATCTAGTTAAATTTAAAATAATTCGAATTTAATATAAAGAACGTTTTAAAAATTCTGAATTATGCGTTTTGTTTGTTCTGTAAGTAGGATTATTAAATATTTTATAAAATTAGACGCACGTATGATTTCACTCCTCTCCAGTTAAGGTAATTTTAGTTACTTTTGTTATTAGCAGAAGTTTTCTTATGCAGTAATTATCAAGATGTTTAATGTTCTAACTTTAATGTAAGTGAATGAGAAATTGCAGAAATTCAGATTTAATAAAAATATAATATTCAACACAATTTTGTTTTTATGCTAGTGGCAGCAGGAGCTTAGTGGTCATGGTCACGTATTTGCGACCGACGTTGTTTTCATCGAGTCATGGGTTCGAGCCTTGATGCCACTTAGGTCCTACCGTCTAGCGGGGTTGATGCATGTTAAATCTGTCGAGATTCCAAACCCTCTCTTTGGCGTGGTGTGGAAGTTTGAAGAGCTAGATGTCAGCTCAGGTGTCGTCCTCGTTATGTGACCGAGGTTCAAAATGATGAATTCCACTACCAATAGCTGTAATTCTATGTGAAACGTCAATTAATAAATCACTGCTTTTGTGCTATTATTTATAAATTCTATTTCTAATAATCCAAATATATGATTTAAATTCATGGATGGAGCATTTTAGGCACATACTGTAAAAACTTAACTAAAATAGTACGTTTCACAATTCTCACCTCAGCATCAGCAATGGCTTGTCTTTCAGCGTACGTTTTTAGAAGAGTTCCAAGTGTCATGAGCAGAGTTGCTTCGATTTTTTCTTCACGTTCTTTTGCTAAAAAGGACTGAAAATTCATTCATTCACTGAATGTTAATTATGTAATATCTTTTAATCAGAAATGTTAATTCAAAACAATAGAAATTTTCCAAAGATTGTTTTCTTTTAATATTTATTCTTCAGAACATTTTTTCCCTTTATTACAAATAGAAAATGAGTTATGACCACTTTGTCATGCAAAAACTCAACTTTAAAAGGAATTCTTGTTGAATAGTTGAAATATTAACTATAAGCTATTTAACAAAAGTCAATGTAGCTTAAGAAAATATTTATGTTTAAGAATATCACCTTAATATTAAAAAGAGACTTAGCTTTTATAGTTCTTTATATAATTCCTAAATAATAATAAAATTATAAGATATGTGAAAATGACGTTTAGACATTTTCAATTGCAATTATATATTTAAATGCGATAAAATTGCGATTCATTTTGACTTACAAAATTTGCCAAAATAATGAAGCTCTATCTTTTTCAAATAACTGAAATGTTATAATGGTATCAGAATGGAATGAATCGATTGTAAAGAAAAGTTTAAATAAGTTGATTACGATTTGAGCTTTTTAATAAAAGAAATTTCAAAGTTGCAATCGACAATTTAGATACAATTTCATATTATGATACAATTTATTGTAATGTATAGATTAAGAAGTAATTATGAATTAATTTACAAATCTTACATTGAAATGATAACTTTCAGAAATAAATAAAAAAAAATGTATATAAAAATATTGAAGCTAGCTTGATTTTCAATATTAGTAGAGCACAAAATCAATTCAAAACAATTTTCGTTTGTTTCTGGTATTGATTTTATAATTTTCGTAGAAATCTATGAGTTAAAACTAAATGGGTGTCAATGAATTCCTTCCGATCGTTTTACAAGCTTATCTTCCTTTATTTGGCATTCAAAGCTATCAAGTAATAGTTTTCTTAAATAACGTTTTTAAAACACAATTTAATCAAAAAATTATCTCCATATTTTAATTTGATACCATGGTGCCATCTAGAGGCAAGTGTAGAACAGAATAGAACGTGTTAATATTGAATGTCTAAAAATATAAACTATTCTGTGTCCGGAAATTTTACAAATACACATAAGCTTTCGTAAATTTTGATATGATCTTTTCAAAAATGAGCTTCAAATCTTAATAAGGGGAATTAATAAATAAAAGTGTTACATATGTATACATTTCACTCAATTACACATAATATACATTGCAAGTTTATTTTATACAATTTTTGTGAGATTAATACTTAAATTTATGTAGTAGATATTACTTCTAGATTCTTAAGTAGATCCAGAGTAGAAGATTCTACCAGATTCTTAAGTAATTAAGTAGATCCTACATAAGCAGAAATATGCAGCAATATTTGTTTTTAAATATGTAAAAAATCACTCATTTATATTTAAGTAATGATTACAATTCTTTTATCTCTAATATTGCGATATCTACCCAAATGGAGAAATACAATTATTTTAAAAATTAATATTCTTTGAACCCTTTTACAGACTGAAGAATAACTTCAATGTATTTAAGTCACTCGTGCTTTAGCAATGTTCAGATTACATTACAGTTTTTTACGATAATTAAAGCATCAAAATAAATATATAAATTATTTTACTCTATGTCCTATCAAAGATGAATACATCAGATAACGAGGAAATAAAATAGAAAAGTGAAAGAGAAAAAAAAAATAATATTCCAATTAACCCAAAATATTTCATTAAAAACAATATATCTATTTTTTTAAAAAAATATGGGTAATATAAGGATTTCCAATATTTATTTTTTCATAATAATAATAATAAGGAAGTGAATCAAGTATTCAGTCAATTATTGATTTAGGTCAACAGACAATTGAATATAATTGAAAAATAAGTTTAAAGTATTTTTGCATCTCTAATAGTAGTCTCAAAAATAATTTCTTTAGGAATTGGTATTCGATTTTGTGCTTACCTTCAGTTCCTTCAGTATAAACAAGTTGGGTCTCGGCAAAATCGATAAACTGATCACGAAATGTTCTAGCAGCGAATTGTATTCGTTTTCTGCTTCAAAAAATTCGAAGGCTGCCTTTAGGCAATTCTTTGTGGCACAAGCGGAAACGAGATCTAACAACTGAGGTCTAAAAGGAAAAAGATGTATAAATATTCTTATGAAATCTTCGATTTGCTATGGTAAAAACTTAAATTTCAAAGCAATGACTCATTCGTTTTCTTTGTTTCTTTGCTTATGAAACTTAGCCACAGAAATATGATTATAAATATATATATACAATGTTTAAGGCAACTTAATACTTTTTCCAACTTAAAGCATATTCGTGATACTCGATATATATATATATATATATATATATATATATATATATATATATATAAACACAAATAGGGAATTTCACAAACATAACAATCTAAGAATATCCAAAACTAAAGTAAAACAATTAAAATAACAAAGAAATACTTATTAATTTGATTATTAGTGATTTCTTTAAAATCACTAATAATCAAATTAATAATTATGCTAATCAAATAAAAATTTACTTAAATAATTAAACAATCTCAAATTCAACATCCTTAAGCCAGAAAATCCAAAACAAACTGATAAAATAGCCAAATATTTTAAAAGAAAGCAAAGTGATTGAAAAGCAAAACATGAAAAAGTAGAAATAATGTAATTAATACTGTTCCTTACTTTGGAATGGAATAGTGTGCGTGCAAGCATATGCGTGTGTGTATGTGTGTACAATTTTTTTTTTAAGTGTACTATCACATTTATAGTTTTATTCCATTTCCTAGGTTAGTACAAATTATTGTTAATCCTCATCTCACAAGAGTTTCTATTGATTTCGTTTTCCGAGCTAGAATATAACTAAACTTTTGACTACATGAGAATTTTAAGGCGTAGTTCAATTCATGATGCTCGAGTATAATTGCCTCCATCACTCCAATTTTTGATGAATTAAGGACCATGAAATTCGGGACTTTATCTGCAGGTTTATCGCGCTCTGCGTGCTATTCAAAGCAATTGTTCCATTTTTTATATTTTTTATTGTAGCTCCTCACGCGACTTGTTTATAAAACAATTCAAATAACTCAAAATTTACTAAATGGATTAATTTTTACTTTTCTTTATGTTTTGAATGTATATTAAACAACTTAGTGATATTGCATTTTAATATGCGAGTTAATTACGAGAATATTTAATATTTCATTGAGTATTTAATACTAATTAAAGTAAATAATACGTTACTTAGTATTTTGGGGAAACAATAACTAGAAGAAAGCGCTTTTATAATATTAATAACTATTATAACATTTATTTCAATTTTACTTAAGGCTAAAAATATTCTTCAAAGAAAAAAATCTGGTTATGAAAGATAGCATTCAATACTAGTATTATGTATTCGGTATTAGAAAAAAAAATGTTTGAGATTGATTCAATACTAGTTTAGCTGATTTTGTATTATTTTATATTTCTCATATTAAAAGAATACCAAAAAAAAATCATGTTTTCTTTTCTTATAAACATAAGTAAACATACCAAAAGCGCATGAATTTAATTAAAAACTTATTTTTTTTTATTTATTGTACAAGTATATCTTATATAACATGCATAGCTCAAAAATATTCATTAAACGACGCAAGCGTCATCTTAAGTATAAATTTAAATGTTTATCTCTTTGCCCACTATGTAAATCCATTCCGTTATTCATATAGCTCCAAAATATATCAGGAAACTTCACTGATATTGGATGATATCCTGTGCGTATTCTCATCAAAAAGTTTTTCAAATTTATTTTTGGTGAATTCTTTTTCGAAAACTCCCTTTCTCACCGCTAACAGATGGCAGAAGCATCGATTTACTTAAACACTTTTCTTTTTTTGAATTTATTCTTTTGAAATCAATTAATTTTACTTTTTAAAAACTTTCCTCTGTGTTTTTCAAATTTTTCTGGAAAATGTTGAAGTGATATTTTTGTATACTTTTCGGTGTAACCACCGAACGAAATTTTCAAAAAATTCCGATTCTTGCACCATATGACAGATGTAAAATAATAAGTCTATTTTCGGCAAATTTTTGGAAGCAGCATTAAAAAGTGTCAAATTGGGATTTTTTTTAAAAATTATTTAAGTTGTTTCATCAAGAACTCTATTTATGCACATAAAACTGTATTCATACGATATGCTGAATTAAGATTTGTTCATCTATTAGAAAAGAATGTTTAACTTCTAACAATCTTTTAATTATAATGATCACTTAAAGTTCACTCAAAATTATTCAAAATCTTATTATCCATATAAGGGGTTATTGTTTTAGGTGGAGAGTTTTGGCGTACCAGATCACTTTTCAATTTTTATTTTTTGCTTCAATTTTAATTACATTTAGTTTAAATATACTCAATTTAATAATTTATTTTTTCCTTTAATTTTACTAAGAGGAAAATTTACTATTGTCCATTTCTCGATATTTCATCGTTTACTTTAATTTTTATATTTAATTGAGTAATTTAAAAATATAAAACAGCGCCCCTTGGGTGGCTAAATCTCTTGTTTCCAAAACTTTGCATTGAACTTTATTTATTTAAAAGCTGGTCTTCATTTGAAAAAAAAATTATGCTTACAGCTGGATCACTATATTATTTTTAATTCAACCATCCGAGGAAGTATAAACCAACTAATTATAAATATATTTAAATTAATGAAATGAAAATTATACCTACATTTTATTACAAGTTTATTTAAATAAAGGATATCAAGAGGAATAATTTTGTTGAAAAGTAATAATTTTTATACTTACAGAACGTCTTCCAGTTTGTCATTATGCAAAACTTGGAGAATTTCTTCGGTTGAAGAGGTTCTTATGATAGGTAAAAGCTTATAAAATGCTTTAACTGACTTCAAAGAGGATAAATTTTCGGTTGACAAGTCTTTCTGTAACCTTGAAATAGTTGGCTTCAACTGAAAAGAACAGTTTATTTAAGAGAACCAATAATTCAAATTTTACAATATAATATTACGAAATCTTCTACATTTGAAAACAACATTGTGAGCGACCAGAAAGATTTTCTCAGTTTGTTCAACTATTATAATTTTTAAAAGCAAACTTCAAGTTTATTTCATTACATTTGTTACAAAAAGAAAAAACATTTACTGCCTCATAACATATATCATTAACTTTTAAAGAAACGAACTAATCAATACTCACACAATTTCTTTTAAATACATTTCAATTGTCTTCGAAAATTAAAACCTGTTTAGATTCCATTTAAAATATTATATAGAAGAAAAAAAAGAAACTGAATGAATATATTCACAGTTATTTGATGATTAAATAAAAACATTATCAAATCAATATCCATGAAAATGTAGATAGTAGAACTGTGTTCAAATTTCTTCTGTAAATTTAATAATTGTTTCTCTTATCTCTGTTACTTTTTATGCTCTTAATCGATGACAATTAGGAATTGCACATTTGCATATTATACTGTTATAATATTTTAAACAAAGAAAAGAAAATGCAGGGGTTGAAAATAATTATTTTTCCCGTATCTTTAAAGTCATCTCCACTTTTATTAAAGTAATCTTATTAGTGACAGAATATCAATCTATGTTTACGAGCACAGCATGACGCTAAACGCTTTCCATTTCCATCTTCTGTAATGTCGTTATGGACCAAGTCTTGATGTCTTGACCAAGTCTGAAATAAATCAGACTAAAATTAATGCCCGTATATTCTTGAAATGGTCTTCCAAATGTCTGACTACTCGTATATTAATGAAGTAACTATTATGCGTATTGAAAGAAGTATTTTTCAGCATCTGATAAAGTTATTCCATTGTAAGTATTTTTTGACAAGTGAATCGAATGATGACGGAGTTTTTACAGGAAATACAATATGATTGTATACTATCTATAAAGAAGATTATCAGTATTAACAAGAAAATCAATGCAATGGGACAGTTCTAGTTGATCATATTGACTCTACCTAAAGGAGAATTTTCAGTTTATCTTAACATGCAAGTAGAAACCAGATATTTAGCCAGAGATATTTTAAAGGGGGAGGTGAAAGAAATGTCATTTTCAATCTGATTGAAAAACTATATTGAGACAATGTTTCAAAAAGATTTTAATATTCTGAGATTTAACTTTTAATCGTGTTTTCTAATTTTTATACTTGCATTCAAAGAAATTAAGTGCATTAACATGAATCTTAAAAGACAAAAATCCATATGATTGTTATTCTGCATGAATAATCTCATTCGTTTTGTCGAAAAAAGCGTTAAATTATTCTTAAAACTGTTTTTCAGTACTCCCTTTTATCTTTTAACAGTACTTAGTTCTGTGCGTATTATACTCAAATGTCTATTAATTTTTAGCTAATCAAGGACAACCCCCCCCTTGTGCAACATTAGGATCAAATCTAAATCCTAAATAATGATTTTAGTATATATAAGGACCATGGTCATAGCACAATAGGCTATAGAAAATAACGTTCGTTTCAGTTTTAAATCGCGATGAGAACGATGCCTAAGAAATAGCCTCCTCGCCTTATCTTCCTCATCACACCGTGAGCATAAAGGCTCTATGAAACCGAAAGTACCGCATCCCACATTATTCTATACGAAAGTCTTCTTTATTACTTAGACTCAATTATTTCATTGGAATTAATACTGTCTAAAAAAAAGAGACCAATTTGGTCTCGCAATTTTGAATTGCCCTCAAGTGACAAGGACGACACCAGAGTGTCTTATTCTCCTAACTTTTACACCACTTCACATGAGGTCTTTTAACTCTAGTTGTATTTAACAAGCATGGAACATCTCCAGGCCTCTTTTTGTTATTCGTGTGTGTGTGTGTGTGTGTGTGTGTGTGTGTGCAGAGAGAGAGAGAGAGAGAGGAGAGAGAGAAACAGAGCCTGAACTCTGATAATTCAACTTTAGCACAGGATTTAAGTGCTTGGACCTCTGGACCAAAAAAAAAAAAGTCATGGAAGTTAGATATTGTTAGTCAGCTTATCTAAGCCCCAATATAAACACCAAAGTTTTTCAATGCTACTATTATTAAAATCATAAAGATGCACCTCTCTAAGCTATCTCGACATAATTTGTGAATTTGATTTATAATCAGTAAGGACTTGAAAATTAATTGATGACAAAATTTACTGTCTCTTTAAAACTTCCATTCCCTTTCAAAACAATCAATCAATCATAATTCATTACGGACCAGAAACAGATTCTTATAGTTGTTCGCATTGATTTCTTTCAAAACATTGCTTACTTGTCTTTTCTTGGGTTTTTCATCTTGTATAACAAAAATGGCTTCCAGATCTCCCGCCTCCAATCCACCTGAAAAATAGAGAAAAAAGTTAGTAAATAAATTGCTTTACCTAGGAGAAGAAATTTCTCTCTTGAAAAGCTATTCATTCAATGTGTATGTTCTACGTTTCCATCCTTTTTTTCTACTTCCTTATATAGACTGTACTTTTAAGATTATTAACGTTCGATTTACTACACTTAAATCACGATGCATCAATACATAGTTTCTATTTGTTTCGATTGAGACTCAACTATTTTATTAATTGAGAAAGAAATATTTAAAATTAGTTCAACACAAATTGATTCTTGATACTTCAATAATAAATTTTTATTGTTGATATAATGCAATGAATGATTAGTTTATCACTGATATATTTTATATCATTAATAAGTATTTTTGCGATAGATATTTTCTATTATTTAACGAGTTTTTTTTTTTTTTTTTTTTTTTTTTTTTTTTTGTAAATTGTATTTCAAAACGAAAATATTTTAGTTTTTTGCATTCTTATTGAAAAATTAATATAAACGCGAACATTAATATTACTACAAACAATGCATCTAAAATAGCTGACTTTTATGTTTTCTTGATATTTCACGAAATTAAATCCAAAATATGCAAAAAATTAAATTCAAAATGTAGTAAAGAAATTTCTTCTTTAGAGTAATCATGAAAAAATATCATGTGTAATGTAGAATAAAGAATATTTTTCTCTGAAAAAATATACTTTAACTTAATCAATCTAATAAGCGATTCCGAGTTAATTAATGGAAACAAATAATTAATCAACTTTTGAGTTTTTGAGTACCGAACGAAAGGAACAGATGCTTACTTTGGGACTTCTTCAATTCATTAATGATATCTTCTATGTTCTTATTCTTGTATATATTTTTCTCTTTTTCAATTCCGTCATAGATAAATTCAGATCTACAAACACAAAATTTGAATTTTGATGGTTTCTTCACTATTTCAATAGATAAAATATAAGTATACTACCATTCAAATAGCTTCAAAAATTGTTGAAGGATTTTTATTTTAAGACAAGAAAAGGGTAATATATTTTTAAATCAAAAGTATGTTTAAATCTGAATTAAAAATTACAGTGGCATTTCGATCTCAATTAATTCTAATATTTCATTTTTATCAGAACATATTCTTGAGTAGATTTTACAAAGGATTAAAATCTACATAGGAATTTTTTTTTATTCCTGTGTAGATTTTACTGAAAACTTTAAATATTTATTAATGCAAAAAACATTACAAGAAATTGATCAGCATTTCCTACGTATTAATTGTAATGTTTTCTAATGCAATGAACACATATATCGTTTATAACAACATTTAACAGTTAGTAAAAAATGCGCTTTTAATAAAATGTACATTTTTAAAAATATAACTTTCAGACAAAAAAGTTTACTTCTCATCTATGCATAGAGACGGCCTATGCCATGCGTTGCTAAATAGTTTGACATATTCTGTACTGGAACATTTGGAAATTGCCGGCAATTTTCCTTCCTTCCATTCACAGTCAGATGTGGATTGATGAACTGCTGATGCAGACCTAACCTGAAAATAGGATCAATATTTATTTTATATTCAGCAGAATTAATCCGGTAGAAAAATCATCCAGTGAAGTTTTATACTACTCTAAATTATTTTATTCGGAATGTCGTAAAGTTTTAATTATTACTAAGAAATATTAGAGATATCTGGATAAAATTTATTTTGCAAATTAATTTTTTCTTATATACATAATGTTGTAAATTAGAGATATTGATGTTTGTTTGTTTGGTTTCAGACATCCGTAGATTGACGAAAAGCACATAGTCGTAAAGTTTTAATTATTATCCCGGGGCATCGATAAGTTTTAATAATTGCTAAAGATAACCGAGAAAAAACTTAGATTTTATTTAATATTTTTAAGACTCATCTATATAGTTATCATTACAGTTATACATTTCTCCCAACTTTTCTTAATCCTTCAAAGACTGTCATCGTAGAACTCAGTAAACTTTTTTAAACTCTATTTTCCCTATACTGGGGGTTACTTTAATCGATGGCTTCTTGAAACCAAACAAATCAATATTAATATCTGTAATTCATTACATTATGTACATAAGAATCAATTAATATGCAGAATAATTTTTTTCAATTATCTAGGTTATTTCTTAATAATAATTACAACTTTACGATACTCACCTTCGCATTTTGAAAACTTAGAGGACCTACTTTGAATTGTGCATATTGCCTGTTGAAACTTAAATAAGAGTAAACATTCTGATGAACATTTTTATATTGATTAGCATTTATGTGTATTGGATTTATGTTGTCCTTTTGGTCTATGATTTGTAATTTTGCATTGACGTTTTTCTTTTTTTATTTCAAAGTTTATGACTCAACAAGTTATTAATTTGATTGTGTTTTCAGTAAAGTTATTGTATACTTAAAAACATTGTTCGGTATATTAAATGTACGTATATATGAGTGCAAAGCGCCTTCAAATGCTTAGGTCATTTTGTGTATTCTTAGACTCCAATGAGTGGGGAGTCGAATTATAAAACTCTGAATTTAACATTACAGCCTATTGAGAGAGTATTTTTTTGATGTGCGTGAATTAAGTGAACTGAACAAGAAGACATATTTTTTTGTGTGCATTTAACTGAATTATTCGGGTAGAATAATTCATTCAGCAGTTATTTTAAGTTAATTATCTGATTTAACGGTTCTCTGTTGTTGCATGCGGGTTATTGGAGACTGCCCTTATAATTTTAACCACGTTCAAGTGCTAACATTTGAGGAGATCTCTCTTTCTCAATATTTATACCATATCACACTAGGATTTTGACGCCGTTTTCATTTAAGTTGCAGAACCTCCATTATTTCGCGTGATGGAATTGAAACAAGTCGTGGGAAATATTCTACTTAAATATTGTAAAGTCGTGACCCCAGAATGCGTAGAATGAAGCGGTAACGTGAAGGGATCACACAGCTTAAGAGAAGATAATTCTTTATTTTACAAATCGAAGGATTATATTCTAGTTAGGCGTTTCCGCCTGGTTTCTATTTGCACACACTGCAAACACATCTAGCTACATAGCACAAAGTCAAAACGCATATAGCTACACAGCACAAGTCTAAACACAAATAGTTGAAATACCACTAATATCTTAATGTCCAATGTAGTTCGATTTAGTTCTAAAATCACAAGAGAAGGCAATCGCCTCCAACTTCTAGCTGTAACGCTCCCCGGCAGGAACCCCTTTCTCTTCTTTTTCTCTCTTTTTAAGACCTCGGGTAGGTCTGTCTCACGCCCCCCTTTTATTGATTTATTTTCATTTTTCAATGAACCACCCAATCAAAGACAAACTCCGATTTTGTCCCCTGCATTCGCTCAAGTCGGACAATGTCAGTTTTCCCCACGTGCAAGCCGGTGTCGGCCATCACACAACTAGGCCCTAAATTCACATTATATCCATGACATGGGTCAACAATAGTTACCTCACAAAGAGGATTCAACTCTGCCGCACCTGTGTAACAGAGTCAGATGTTCATGAATGTGGCTGACCCAAGCCACCTGACTTTCCTTTTTATGGCTTTTAAGCTATATATTTTTATTCAATGGGAAGCTTTGAACAAAAACGGGGGTTCAAAGCAAGCCTTTGGCGGGGTTATTTATAGCCTAAGCTACAATATCATCGGCCACAAATCTCGAACCATAATGACTCGGCTACTCTATTGGTGATGAACTTTCTAATTTTCAATTAATATGAAAAATGATTAATGAAGAATGATATCTGAATTGTTGCACCACATTTCTAACTTCCGTTGAATGAATCCTAATTGAAATCAAAGGGTCGTAGTATTGCAGAGGATATAGTAATGGACTTATAATTTATGGACAAATATGCAGCGGATTCAGAGTTGAGTAATAAGAGCTGATATTTATTAAACTCCCCCTTGGTTTAAAATGTATTGTGAAATATATAGAGAAATATATTTCTTGAAAAATATAGCATTTTTATCAATTACAGAACGTTTGTTTCAAAGATGTTTTAAATTACAGACCACTAATGTACGTGTATGTGACTGATCTACTTCTCAAAGTATACTGAAAAGTATTTTGATAGCATATTACATAATTTTAATGTTTCCTAGCGTTGCTTCTGTTTAATAAGACAAATCTGATGAAAAATTATTCTTTTCACTTTCATATTACAATGAATAGAAACGTTTTCAACATGCATTATCAAAATGTTTCATTATTTCTTCCGTGGTTTATTAAACATCAGTTACATATGTGCATAAAAAAGTACATTTTAGTAAGAAACATAATTTTCTATTATAGGATTAATTAATGAAAACTAGTACATGCTTAAGAATACTTCTATCGAAATAGTTATTCTCCGGTTTATGGTAACAACTTATATATTCCACAACATCTGCGGCGAAATACCCCTAGCGGATTTATCATGCGAAGCTAGTATCTGAAGACTATACGCAATACATATTCACAATGAAAACTTACTCCATGAGACTGAGATAAATTTTTGTCAAACTTTGAGTGTTCGCAGTTTCCTTTTCTTCTGCGAATGGAGTTCCCTTCCACTTTGTAGATAACGTCACATTCACCAGAAACATCAGTCTAAAAATGAGCAAGTTTCACATAAAACCAATTTAAAAACTTCTTTGTTTTTGATAATACCTTAAAAATTATTGAAAACATTCATTTTATATTAAATATAAAGCACAATTGCTCAAAGTTCATAAAATATTATATAATTAACATCGAGCATAGATTGGTTTATCAGTATTTCACTGTTATAATACTTATGTATATATATATATATATATATATATAAGCCCAGTATCTAGTTTATCATAAATGGTTAACTATAATATTTTATAGGAATTATTGCGAAAAATTCCTGTAATCTATTCGTAATACTAACGTCGTTAAAGTAATATTGTAAAACTAGATCAAAGCCTTTCTCTTCTCTGAAAAAAAAAATAAGATAATAATAATAAGTAAAAAAAAGTGCCTTTGAACATTTCCTCCCCTGTACCAAATTTAAATCCACAAATTAAAAGATCGAAGTAATTAAAAAAATTAGATACGATATTGATATAATTGCACATAAAATGACACTTTATATTAAGCTTATATTTTACAGTTTGAGAAGTTAGCAACGCTCTTAGATAAAACATACGAGCGTCACGCTTATCCAATTAGAAAACAATCAGCTTCTACAAGTAAATACATCACATTATTGTTAAATTTTTATCAACAAATTATCTTGAAATTTTCAAAACAATAAAAATAGTAATTTCTAAAAATATAAAAATTTTGTTAAATATTATCAAAACTCAAATTTTTATTTCCTAAATATTTTTTAAAATATATGTTCAGAATGATCTAAATATTTCAGTAAACATATTTTTGTAAGCGATATTATGCATAAAAAATCCTTAATTTGTAAGTATAAACACACAAAAAATTTATGACTTGAAAGTTGATTATCGTTACTTGGTAAGCAAAATTTGATGTTATTATTTCAAAATATTGATAATTTTAGCAGAAATAAACGTTTAAAGATTTAAAGTCTTCCTTTGAAAAATTAATTGTGAAATACTTACTCACCAGTTATACTAAAAGGAAAATTTTAAATTTTAACCAGTAATATATGTAACATACTCAAAAATTTAAAAATGCCGTGAACGTAACTTTTCACTACGTTCGTATAACCATTCCCGTAACATGAGTGTTCTGACATATAGACTCACTAAAACCTTTCCTGCGATAAGTAATGTTTCGTATAACAATGTCTGAACTGCTGAATTCATTGCAAAAATACAGTTTATATTTTTAATTGGAAAACATTACTTAATGTCTTCAAAAATCGATTAAATAAATCTCATTTAAAATATTACACTTGAATCAATGAGTAGAAAACTTATCATGACACAATAGTTCAGCCTTAATTGATTTTAGACCCATGGTAGGCTGCCTGCGTTTCGAAACCTGAACCAATAGGTCCGAAGAAAAATTGACTGGCTGCTCTTTGCAGTGCCTATGCAACTAGGCTAAACAAGACGTCTCACGCTGGCTAATTATTAAGGCGTTTTGAGTATCGGCGTTGTTGTTGAACAGAGTCGCAGTAATGCTACCCTTCTAGTATCATCGTGATACGAAAAAAAAACCTTGGTATTTGTGGAGAAGGTTCTTTTTTCAGCCATTATTGTTATTGACATCACCCACTCCCTATTAAATTGACTTTTACGTGGAACAGTTTTCCATTTGATTTCATCGATTGTCTCTATTTGAGTGTCGGGTTTCGTCGACACGTGAACCAGAGCCAGGATTTATGTGCGTTTATCTTAGTTAAACATACAGAGTCAAGTGTTTTGCGCGGGGGGTAGTTCTAAGCTCTGCTGCCATCTAGTGTTCAAGTCCTGGGTCACCACTTCGACATTTGTTGGTTTTCAACCCTGTAGAGGAGGAAAGAGTTTTGTTGGCCTTGGATGCTGGTCTGCGGTGTTTTGAACCCTGGACCAGTGGGTCCGAAGAAAAGTTGACCGGTCGCTTTTCTCTGCGCCTCTACCAACTTGGTTAAAAGAGTCGTCTCACTTGGGCTAGTTATTAAGGCGTTTTGTCTTTTGTGTTGTAATAATTGAAGAGAGTCGCTGCAAGAGAACTTACGAGTGCTCAACTTGAGTGAGAAAAAGGTATTTTCAAAACCTTTTAATACTTACCTCTTTCACGTCTTGGTTGTTTTTCCTATGCTGAAGTAAACTTGCTATTCCTCTTTTTAGATTTCGTAGGGAGTAATGTTCGTTTGGATCATCCCATATGGACTTCGAGACACCATCTTCCCATAGAATAAAAGACGGGGAAGATGAAAGTTTGTCTAATTCAGAACGATGCTCTTTAAAAACAGATTTCTTTGGAACTGAGAGCTTCGGATTCAAGAGCTGAAAAAATAGATATAATGTAACAAGTTTTTTGAAATTGTTTTTAAATACTTAATTTTTTTAAAATTTCAATAACAAATTTTTTTAATTGGTAAAATGGTTAAAAGAAGAATTTCTTAAAAATCAATCACTCGATTTTCAAACATACATAAATTACGTCACAACGCACTTAAAGAACTATCTTTGCTAAATGTAAAATATTAGTACTAGACTAACGCTTTTTAGAGAGAATGTACTTCAATATTAATATCATAATAACTTAATTATCATATCTACAGTAACTGAATTTAAAATACTACCTTTGAAAATTTCTTTCAAAAATTTGTCATTATATTCCAAATTTCGTTGCCTTCATTAGTATCTATAAGATTATTAATAATGAATATTAAAGCGTAAAAAGTTTTCTGTTTATTGAATGGAGCAGATTTTTATAAATATAATAAATAAAAATAAATGAATATTTGGGTTATAATTCAAAGGAATTAAATAAAAATATTGAAAAATTTCTTCTAAGAATTTGTGTTCCGAGTGTCGGTCGAATTCTCGAAAATTAATCGATCACAGCTTTAACTAAACTATATTTATGCAATGAATTAGAATTTCTCAATTTTGTATCATAATCGAGTGGTGAAGATAATATTCCTCACTTACATTATCGTTTTGCTTGCCACATTTTTCTTTGAATCTTAGTTGATAGATTGATTTTTTATTAATATCCCCCTTAGAAGCAACACGGGAATTTTTGTGCAGTACCTCGTAATTTTGAACCACGTTCAGTTGACATGGATGACACCTGAAGTGACTCTCCACTTTCTAAACTTCCACACCACACTAACATAGTACTCTGAGCGTTAAGCCTCTCTATAGATGAATTGCTCCTTTGGATAGCTCTCACGTGGAATAGCCACTTCATATCACTCAATTGAACTTAATTAATCGGAGTTCGAGCATTCAGCTTACGACTGCTACTTGATTCTCTCAAACCAAGACTCAAAAATTAGATTTAAAATATTAACATCTCTGAGAAACAAAAAAAATTTAATTTTAAAAAAATAGTTATTGAATTTTAAGTGAAATCTATCATTTATACATAGTTTTATATTAACAAAACGCACATTTATTCTATCACCTTTATTTTTGTATCATCACATTTCTTTTCATGTTTCAGAGGACGAAACGAGATATAAAACGACAACGTAATTAATTGCATTGAAAAGGTTTGGGTAACTTATACTCGTTTTCCAAAAATTCTATACACTCTTTAACTTTGATCTAACCAAAATGTCATCATCGTCTTATTTAAAATAATCCTAACTTTTTTTAAACAGAAATTATCAATTACATTCATCATTACAAGATGTGAATATCTATTGAATAATGCGCTTGATTAGAAAAAAGTATGCACATAAGGAAATTAATTTTCTAGCGAATCAAGTGTTAACATCCAAATCCGATAGATTATTACATTTAATAATTAAAATAATCGTTATATTTTAATTTTCCCTTGTACGCTGCAGAAAGAAGAATCTCAAATATAATCAGACAAGAGAGTATTGAAATTTCCCGTCATTTCTAAAATAATTTATGCAGCTTGAATTATTCAATAATTTAATTTCCTAAAAGTACGAGCTTCGCCTGCTTTGAATCCGAAGCCAACGATTCGCTACTGTACAAAGGACTTCATTTGTAATTTGAATACTAGAGATAACTTGATTTGCGTTCCTCGGATGTTTATCACAATTTGTTGCATTCTAATTTCCTGCGGAGAAAGTTCGTTAGGAAACGTTAAGCACTGATTTGTGTATTTTAATTTTCCTTGTAATATATTACGTTTCGCGCATAGAATATTGTAATGTTATTTAGTTCTGTCTGTTGAAAACGAGATACGTTTAGCAGGCTCTATAGAACGTAATTTGCAGGATATTTGAATGTATCAATTATATTATTTCTCAATTTTGGTGGAAATTGATTTTCAGTTGCAAATATTCCATTTCATTTCCAAGTTTTAATAGGGGTATTTATATATATATAGTTCAAAAATTATAAAATTCTTTTTTTTTTTTTAATGTTATTCTCAAATCAAACAAGAAGCATTCTGAAAATTGAAAACGAGGAAAAAGTCGCACTTAATATTTTTATATTTGTTTTCCTTTCAACGCACGATATGTTTATATAAGAACGGTGTGTTACCATTGTTACTCTTAGCACATACTTTGGGTTATACATAACTGCTTTTATTATATTTAATCAGTGTTGCTTTGTTTGAAACACTACTCTTAAGACATATACTTTCGATTATACATAATTACTTTTATTATATTTAATCAGTCATGTTTCTTTTAATTAAAAAACAGTATTCTTAGAACATTCTTTCGATTGTACACCGCGGGCCAAAAGCTTAGATAAAGCTATTTTTTGCAAATGAAATTTTCGAATTCGCTAATGATATTTGATTTTCTGTTTTTTAGTTTTTTATTTTTTTGTATTTGATTTTTAAAGGGTTTTTCGTTTTTTGCGTATTTTTCTTTTCAATTTTTTCTTTGGATTTAAATTTTTAGAATTTTTTTAATTCATATTTTTGATGTTATAACCACTTTTAATGTATTTTGTTGATGAGAATAGTTAAGCCAATAATTCTAGAATAATCCAGCTTAACAATCTAAAGCCTGTTAAAACATTAAAAATATTTTTCTCAACTTTTGTATTTTCAATAAATTTTAAGATTTTTATTAAATTTTAAAAATTTCTTGATATTTTTCTACTCTTCTGATTTATAATTTTACATTATGCAAATATTTATATAACGTGTCCCAAAAGTTTAGAAATTAACTCTTTGTTTGTATAATTTAGTAGTACACTAATTTTGTAAGTTTATTCATAAACAGGAAGCATTAAAGTCAATGCAACATTTCAGTGTTTGAATTCGAACTGCTGAAACATAAACAGCTTACTCTTGATCAGGTAAATGAATTACAGAAATTAAAATAAGAAGACAAATCTATTTTTAAATACTGAACCCATTCTGAATAGGTCGAAATGAAGTATTTGTTGAATAATATTAAGAGAATGAAGGACAATGCTGTTCTGGAATATCGTGAGTGATTAATAGAAGAGATAATATAAGAATTCAAAGGGAGGTGGCATCGCAAAAATAAATATGCCCGTTCAACTCCAGATTGCAACATGCCTTCGTATAATATGTAATACCATTCTAAGACTAAAAGAATATATAAAATTAGTTTATCGGAAACTGTTAAAGAATTGGCCTTAAAACAGTGTCACAAATCTGAAAGAGTGGAGTAGAAACCACATGATTTTCAATCCGCAACAAGGTGGTGGAGGGTCATGTTTTAGGATTCATTTGCCTTCAACAGACAGGTTTCCTTACCTCAGTAATAGCCAGCAAACAATTAACTATATATGCCCATCAGATAATAGTTTGCTACTATTAAATGAAACATCAGTCAGCCCACAGTGGTAATTTCAACATGATAATGCCTCCATTCAAGTTCTCAACGCAACGAATCAATGGTTATCGCATCTACATCTCAGTATTAAATTGATCAGCCTGATATCCTGATCTTAATCCTATGGATATCAAGTGTAGAATACATCGCCATTAAGTATATATTAATTTTAGGTAGATCTCCAATTTCACATAATTCAAGTATGCATAGAAAAAGCATTGTAAAATCTTGACCAAGACGTCACGCAAAATTTAATTCTTTCTGTTGAAAAAAGTATTTTTGCAATCATAAGCAGAAATGGCAGGGCTATTTCTTACAAAAGTGTAATAATTTTCTTTATATGCCAAATTTATTTAAGCTTTTGGATCCGTGCGGTGGGCGGATGAGAAGGAATAGTCCCACTATAGCTCATGTATGTCGAAAGAGGCGACTAAAATGGGTACTCAGTGTCTGGGGGTATAGTCGGGCACTTTGCCCCTGGAGATTATATCAAGGGACCTCAGAGCTTGCCTTCTTTATGTAGCCGCAGGCTTTATGATCCCGAGGTTCCCTATATAGTTATCTTTTTTTTTCTCATCGAGTTTGCTGTCATTGGTAAACATGGGGATGTGCCTCAGAGATACCCTAGCGCTGTTTCTCTGTTTTTCAACCTTCCTCTTTATCAACTGATTTCTTTCTTTTTTTTTTTCTAATTTCTTTACACCTCTTGACCACAGCTTTACCTTGTTTGGTGCAGCATGGGCCCCTCTGGCTCTTGCGCCATTAAAAATATACCATAATTGTCTAAAGCTTTTGGGATAATGTAATTTTTTATTTTTGTAATTTACAAAATATTTTCTACTGTTACTTATACAAAATATTTACTATGTTTTCTTGTCATTACAAACAAATAATGTGAGTGAAATAAAAGTATATTTGGTTTTGTACACGCATCTCTAAATTTTTTAACCAATTTGCAAATTATTATTATTTTTGTATATTTTCTAAGCTTTTGGCACACTACGTGTATAAGTATTTTTATTATACTTAATCAGTCTTACTTGTTAAGACATTATAAAGACATTATAATTACAGCGACATAAATACTCTAACAATTGCAAAAAGATTCATGTATTTTAGCTTACCTCAATTTTGATCAATCTTTTTGAAGGATTCTGAGAACTTTCCCAGACAGCTGTCAAATGTACAGTTGCTTTAAGATGGTGCCCTACGACTGAATTGCTTTCCAAGTCACATTTTTCACTCACTAGAACAGTTGTCTCGTACGAATACTTATTCACCGTTCCAATATCATATGCAGAACTTAATGCTCCTGAAAATTTCACTTTTTCAATTAATACTGAATTTCTATAAAAAAAAAATCTTAAAAATCATACATTTAATTATAAATTTTATTTATTATTCATGATATACTTCGGTTCTCCCAAAAAATAAATAACGGTGACATGAACATTGTTTTTAATACGGACATTTATCATATAAAACTCTACACCTCTCTGAAAGTCTTTTAAGGCTATTGCGTTAATTTTAAAACTCGATAATAATTTATAATTTATTAAAATATATTATTCCATACATCTCGAGATCGGATGTTGTATTTAATAGTTCACAGAGAATTAGACCTTTCTAATAAAACTGTTAAGCTTTATGTAATTTCATAAATTAGAAATTAAATACAATGGATTTACCATTAGAGTTTTGAATGAAGAGTTAATATTTTGTTATCGTTTACATAATCATTGTAAATGCCAAAATGTATCTTCATCATTATAGCTCAAAATGCAGTTGATATTTAACCTTAATTGTTTTAGAGTCTCAGCATTGAAAATTAACCTATGTGTTCTAATTGTAAATAAATATTGTTAATAATACACTTAATGCATTATTGAACCAAAACATTGGAATAATTATTTTTTCAATAAAAACAATTTACGACATGCAATAATTAAAGCCCATTTTCTTCATTTTATTTTGATTTGATGTATTTTTTTTTAAAAAAAAAAAGCACTAAAGTAACTATTCTCAAAATATTTTCAGCATTTTTATGTATATTTAATCATTTTAAAATTATCGTTTTATCTAAGACCAACCTTTTTCGCGAGGCAGAGGAAGGGATTAATATTTTGTTACAAGGGAATTCTCTTAAGTCACTTAGGCATTTTTATGCACACTTATTCTGAAGTTCATTTTAATTTTTCTCGAATAGATTTAAAATTTTCTGCTTTTCAAAAGAAAATATTAATTCATTATACGATATTATCTATGTCTCTAGGCCTACAGTCTATGGCATAAAGTTATGGGGTTCCTATTTAAGAGAAATTAAATTTATCCCCTCATCTTAATTTAGGACAGAGAGTACTTAATCTACTTCACGAAAATAATTGATGTCTATCAATTTATTATGAAAAATCAATTGTATCAAAAATGAAGAATAAATTTCTTCTTTTGCTATTTTATAACTGTAGAAGTTAGTTCGTTTTTACAAAAAATGTTTTATTTTAAAAATATATTTATAATTATCTTGATTGGATCAAGTTTTAGCATAAACCCTTGGCGACTAGAAAATATGGCGCCAAAACAGCAATAAATATGTTAAGTTGGAAGCATAACTCTAGAATGAAAACTGTGTAACCCTTTTAGATACCTCTTTCTAAATCTCCGTTAAAGACTAAGTACATTACAGATGAATTCGATATCATAAAAAATGGACAAATAATTCGATATAAAAACCAACGTTTTTAAAAACAATGTTTTTATATGGTGGCAAAGTTTATTAAAGAAAATTATTGAAATATTAGTTAAAACTGTTAGCTATTTTTAACTTTAAAATTTACTTAAAAAGAGACATTTGTGAGCGTATTAAAAAATTCATAATACTCATAAAATCAAAACATGCATTTGAAAGTTTGTAAGTCATTCTATTAAAAAAAAATGGGAACCAGAATTCAGAAAAAATTATTGTGATAAGAAATGGAGCCAAATATTGGAAACTTTCTTTCTTGCGAATGATTACTGACTAAAAGTCAGCAACCCTTACTATCTCGCAGATAGTAAAGGGGAGATAGTATCTCCCTTTTGTGAGTACAAAAGATTTACGATACCTGATGCGTGGGGAGTGCCCGGTGCTCCCAGAGGGGGAAAGAAATTTTTTCTTCAATCCTAAAAGCTCCGGGAGGAAAGACTATTTTGACTTATTAAAATTATTGAAATATTATTTAAAACTTGTCGCAAACGTCTAAATATTGCATTGTTAGGCGAGTACGAACGATTCGCAAAATTTCAAAGCTCTAGCTTGATGGGAAGTTGGTTAAATTAACGATCGAAAATTTGATGACACACACACTCACACACACACACACCAAGTGAAATTCAGAAAAACGTTTTAATAAAATAGAATTATATGCAGATGGTACAAAGAGCTACATGATCGAATATAATTAATAAGTACCTTATTTGTTATTTTAACCACTAGCCTATCATGATTTTCTTACTTGATAAAGATAGTAATGATTTCCAGTAAAATAGAAATGCCTATCGAAGTTTTTGTAAAAAAAATTATCAAGCTCTTTTCTTACACAATTACATGATTTTCTTTTCCCGAGATAGTAATATTTCTTCATACTATATGATAGCTTATCTTATTTGTAACGATCTAGAATATTAGATTACTTTTTATTAAGATATGCACTAGAATTTCTCAACGAGCTCTGGCAAGAATTCTATTTAAAGCCTCAATCTAATCATAACGCCTTGAGCTGACGCTTCCTTCTTTTGATTTTCACGCAAGTCCAAAAATATGCAAGACCTTATTAGATTTAATAGCTTTCAATGACAATTTTATTGCACAAAGCGATGTTAATGAACTCGGGAGTCTAGCACACAATCTTCCTAATTTAACGCCAAACCAGATATTCATTACAAAATTAGATTTGAATTCATAGGGTTTAACATTCTAAATATGAATAACTGGCTAATGAAAATTTTCATTTAAAAGCTGGGATTTTTTTTTAACAGAGATGCTTACGGATACTTTACGTCTTACGAGATCAACGTGCCTCAAAGAGAATTTTTCTGAAATAATATATTTTAAATTGTTTCACGAAAAATTGAGAACTATTCCTTGCCCAGATAATAAAATGAATATTTCAGTACTTTTGAATAGCGTCTTATGTTTCTTGATTAAGCTCTGTTTACTTGAATATTGACTAAGACAGCCAAATATAATTTATTTTATGTACTTAAATAACTCATTCACTATATATATATATATATATCAATAATTGTGCGTATCGTGTTATTTTTCAGTTTTCTTAAATAAGAAAATCAATGTAGTGTAAATACATACCACATTAATACTCAACGATGAAATAAATTTTGCAATAAAATGTGTGATTTTATATACCTTAATTTTTAACAAATATTTTTTGCTCATTTTAGACAACTATCGCTAAGAGATTTCTCGAATAAAAAATACAAATGGAAGTATCAAATTCTTTGGATGATTTTTTGATTTGAACATGCAAAATCATCATACTTTTGTTAATATAGGATTGCAGATGAAACAAAATATTTTGCCTTTTGAACTATACATCTACGTCATTGACTTTATCAAGAATTCAATATCGCTCGATACCACACACCAAAGTTCATTTAGATATTTTAGTGCTTAGAACTCGTAAGTTATTGCATTCAGAAATATTCAGAAGACAATCTTCTAGAAAGGTCATTGGTTATCTTTTCTCCTGTTACCTTGTCAAGAGCTTAAAAACAGGTGCAAAAACGACACTCTTTTATGACAAACCACAATAGCAATTGCTAATTCTTTTTGACCTTAATAATTTTATGTTAACTTCATGCGTTTCACTTTTCAACGACGAAATTTTGCAAATGAAGGGGGAAATGAACGTTTTCATTATTTCTTCACTATTTAAGAAGCTGCTACAACTCAAAATATTTGAAAATCAGATAAACGCAGAAAAAGTGAAAAAACATAAGCACAATATCACGACATTATATAGATTTATTTTTAAGAAAAGTCTTGTGAAATTAGAAATAAAACGCTTTGTAGACGATCAAAGAAAATTCTTTTCGCTGAAAAATGCATATCTCTGTTTTTAATATCAAAAAAAGAAAGAAAAGTTTAACTAAAGGCCCTTAAGAATTTTTTTTAATGTTTTTACTTTTTTTTTAAATGCAGTAAACATTTATTTATTTAGTATCCAAATTGATATAGCCTTATTGAAGTGTGTGTGTACTCGTATAATGGAAATATGAAAAACCACTGATTAAAATATGAATTTAAATCTCTATTCTAAATATAGTTCATTTTTTCAGTTAAATTTGATTTTTCATAAACTTATTTTTAAATTAATGACTTTATATTCATTAAGAATTTTGAAGGAGTAAAAAGGTTTACAGAAAAATTAGTATGCAAATAAAATGCACGATAAAAATTTGGTTAATTGTTTCATTTTAAAACAGTCTCTTTTTAGTAATTATATAAAACTAATTACTTTAATAACTACTTACTAGTTACTTTAGTAACTAAATAAAACTATGATAAAGAATAATACATAAGAAAACAATTTTGGGGACAAATTTGGTACAAATAATTATTGATGCACATTGTTACACCAATCAGTTTTAAAAAACTTTTCATTTCTTCAAAAAGGAGAGAAAAAAGACACGCAAAAAAACAGTTTTGTGTAAAAAGACACGCAATAAAACAGTTCTTTTCTTCTTAAAAGATGAACTCTAACACATAACATTCACAAGTTAGAAAGTAAATTTTAAATTTCATTTTAAAAATGAAAGAATCATTTTACAGGCCCATTGTGTAGTAAGTCTGATACACGCATTACATAAAGATCTTACCTGGGTCCAAAGTTCTCACATTCAAGTAGTGAGGACTATGGAGAGTGAGGTGCCAACCCAAGTGTCGACCTCGTCATCTGACCAAGGTTCAAAATTACAAGATGTTTAGGTAATGTGATCAGTAGACATTCGTGTTGGGGCAGAAATACAGTTGGAAGTATTCAAACCAACGTAAGGAAATCATAAAAAAAGAAAGATATTTAATCTGAACTTTAGTAATGCATTTTAATGTTCCCCTCTTAATTTTATGACACAGGAATAGGAACTTAAACTTAGTTACATATTATTATTAGGGATATACCGAAATCATAATGAGCATTTAAAAATACCGACTGATCAGAATAGATCGAATAAAATTTCAAAATAACAAAAAGTAGAATATTTATTCAAAAAATGGAAGAAAAATTGAAACGGTCAGAAAAAAACGTTTATTATTGCTATTACTTGTTTCGAATGCGATACATTAGATAAAATGGAAAGTATTCCAAGTAAGACTTTGTAAATATAAAATTTGGCAAATACTTATAAATCTACAAAATAATAAATTTGTGCTTAACGTATAGCCAGTTTTTTAGAATTTCCTTTTTATTACCTATGACGTATTTTAATTAATGTGAAAAATGTAGCTAGATTTATACATATATACAAAGTAAGTTACAATAAATTCAATCAGAGTTTTTTTTTATTTAAAAACTGAAAAAAGATTGATAAAAAAAATCTGTACTTTTTCCTCTAAAATACATGTGTTGTGCGAAGAATTATACTTTGTACGACAAAGTTATAATTAACTGAAAATAGAATTGATCTCTTCAGTAATCGATGCAATAAATTATAAGAAAGTAATCTCTCAAGAATTTGCTTTTTAGATATATTAACATTATTATATGCGCTTTAGTTTCATTATATAAAGATTTATTAGCATTAGTAAAAAAAAAAACTTGCACCGATATTGTAACAGTCAAGTGGCTAATTTTTACATCAAATATTGAAATCGATTTTTAAAATGTAATTAAAAAATTAAAAATAATCGTTTTTAATATAGATTTGCAGAGATGCAAAAAAATTTAATGTGAATTTTTCATTCAGATTTGTGGAGAACAACTTTAGAATTACAAACTTTAATATATTTGTAAAATTGAAGAAAAAAATATTTTGCATTTACTTAGATCTTTACGGCAATTGCCTTTAAAATAAATAACCAAGAAAAATAACTTTAAACTTACCGATCGCTGCGAGTAATAATAAAATCCCGGCTACCGGCATTCTTTCCCTGATGTTCGGTATCAATCCAATGCACCACAAGACACGTAGACTATCGGCTAGTCCACGTCAGTCCTTTTCGAGCTGCTTATTCCGAGCGTTTCAGTCCGTTTTTTGCTTATCGCATTCAACCTCTGACCCAACTTTCCTAATCTGATACTTTCCCGTAGAATAAACCTTCCCTTCTCATTTCGAAAAATGTGGTCGGTCTCAATCCAGTGACGTGTCACTAGTCTGAGCTGATCCTCGATAACACGCATCAGATTTGCATATTACAAATATTCGTTCACCTGTAGGAAATTTTCCCTACTATACATTTAATTCTGGAAGATCGTGTGAGTGCTATAATATAAACAGCGATAAGAGGATTGGTGTTCGTACGAAGCGAGTTTAATATTGCTCCATGAATGATCATTTTTTTCGGTAGCTAAGAGGAATTTTTTTACGTCGACCGATTGTCTTTTTGTTTCTTTCTTCGGTATGCTTCAGTTACATGTGCTCGCCATTATAAACTCCACTACCACTCTCCTTTCCTTTTTCTTGTTTAGCCTTCATCAAATTTGTGGGGTGGTGATGTAGTCCCGAGCTCCGTGGAGAAAAGTTGTTTCTTTTTGACCCACAAAATTGCAGGTTAATCCCCAATTGCCCTCGATATTTGCTTTTAAGTGTGAGCTAATAAAACAATCAGTCAATATAATTCCTTGTTTACCATCAATTGTCTCATATTACTATAAATTGGTTAATTCGGAATTTTGTGGCTGTGGTAGTTTAAAGTGGTCATGGCCAGCGGGCAGCTGATATTGTTTGTATCGGGGTTCGAGGTTCTGATGCTGCTAAAACGCGTGTGGCAGGCTATTGCATGTTAAATCTGGTCGAGGCCTCAAAGTTCTCCCGCCTGGCGTAGTGCGTAAGTTAGGAGAAGAGGGTGCCAACTCAGGTGTCGTCCTCGTCCTTGATCGAGGTTCAAAATTACGAGGGACATCACCAATAAGCCCCTATTTGCTTCTTGTGTGACGTTTAAACCAATCAACCAACCCAAATACCATGACATTGTAGAAGTTTGAAGAGAGGGGATCTGCTCCAGTGCCGTCCTCATCCTTGACTGAGGCTCAAATTACGACGCCTATCTCAATACCTCTCGTGTTGCTTCTCAATGCGACTTCAATAAACAATCATAAAATTCAATTTTCTCAATTCTGTTAAAACTGGAATGAGTCTACATATTTACGATAATCCCATTTTTACCATAACTTCCTCCTTATTCTTCTTTTTATGTATTTTGTTAACTGACAAAGCATGTTTTAGTAAAATTGTATGCGTGATATATATATATATATATATATATATATATAAACTTTATATATATAAATGACCGTTATTTAGAAAATTTTACTTTAGGTAGTGGAAATTTGTATTTTTAAGAAATGAACTGAAAGGCTGATATTTGTTCAATCTGAGTTTTGTTCACAATGTATCTGGCTTGATCAAAGTTTGAGTTAAAAATTCAAAATTTTTATATTATTTCTGAATTATATTGACATCTTAATTTCTGTTGCCTGCTTCATTTTAACTACATCCTTAGCAATTTGAATGAGAAATCAGGCATGCAACAATATTAATCTTTTCGACGAAAATCATTGTATGAATATTCGAATTATATAAAACTGAAATTTATTAAGCATAATTTTGTGTATTCAACTCAAATTGTGCGTAAAAACAAACAATCGTTTTTGAATCCTTCAAAAAGAAAATTTACGTTGTCTATTCTCTGAATTATTTAAAAACAATGTATATATATTTTTGATGGCAATTTTTATAAAAGATATTACCTAAGTTAAAAAGCAATTATTTCATGAAATCAAATCCTTACTTCAATTACAGGATTTTATCATATTGTTCTTAAAATAAAATTCACTTTGTGTATTTGAAACGAACAAGATAAAAAGTCTTGAACTAATTCATTTATAAATATTTTATTCCTTTATGTTGAAAAGAATTGGTCATTCTTTTGTTTTTCAATTTTCTCAATTTATTTAAATAAATTATACTTTATTATAACATAATAAATAAGAGTTTCGCTAACCCAAAACTAGTGATGCTCACAAAAATATTTTAAAATATATTTCAGTCTCTTATAAAAGTTGCCAGAACAAAGTTTTAAAAGAAAGTTACAAGATTGCTCGAGAGTAGAATTATATAGTATTTCAATACTTGAATAACTATGTAACTGTAATTAACTCTATTCAACACAAATGGAATAGAAGAAAAATTCAAAGAAAAACTTTTACTTTTTGCAACTTTAAATAACAATTATCTAACTAAATGCTACTGGTTATATAAGATCTATCAAATAAATGATTGATGTGTGTACTTAAAACTTAAATATTTCTTATTTTTAAAATGATGGTTGTATTTTGCTTTTTGTATGGCTTGTAAAAAGCTTTCAGTATGGTATTTAACTTGTAACAGCTTAGTTTGCATGTAGTCCTTTGTAAGTTAATACAAAAAGTATTGTATAAATTCCATGTTTGTAACAATTGTCCTTTATTATGACAAAGAGATTGATTTCTTTATCTGAATAAAAATTATTATTTATTCATTGATGCTCTTCAAGTTAAAAGCAAGCGAGAGAAATTAAGAACTGGTTTCAGGCTCTTTTTAAAAAGGCTGTCCCTTTTAATAAGCACTATTGAATAACGAAATCCTTTGTTTATCTCTGTGCAATTAGTATTTTTCTATTCATTAAATTTATTTTTATTTCTCAATTCAACTGTATAAGCCTTCTATTTTATTTTTAAAAAGACAAAGTCTGAAATTGGCCTCTGTAAAATCTATTCTACAATTAAAAATATAAGGGAAAAACAAAAAGAAATAATCATAGTAAACAAAAAGGCTTCACAAATAACGAACTAAAAGCTCGAGAAAACGAGAAATAACAACAAGACTCAGAAGAAGACTAAATAATAAAAGATGTGGAGACTTTTAAAAATGATGCCGGCGATACT
>BMAW01070704.1:252387-283247 GCA_019974015.1 Nephila pilipes | reverse complement strand
TTTTTTTTTTTTTTTTTTTTTTTTTTTTTTTTTTTTTTTTTTTTTTTTTTTTTTTTTTGAAAAACGCACGCAACACTTGCCAAAAGAAGTATCACACTATAGCAGGATTGCTAACGAAATTCCTTGAGACATCAGCGCATAAGAAAACTTGAAAACCCTAGACAGGAAATAGCTAGTTTGCTCGTTTCCCCTCGTCAGACAACGGAAATCAAAATTTTTCACCATGGCTTTCGCTTTCGAAAGGTTTTTAACAGGAACATAGATAGACAAATATTATAGCCAGATGTATCAGCTATTCATCTCATACGTCGTTAGGCTTACAACGCCGATTCTACTTCTTCTTCCGGGCCTTAGGCTTACAACGCCGATTCTACTTCTTCGGGGCCGTCAGGCTTACAGCGCCGTTTCCGTAATTTCTTCAGAGCCGCAGCGCCACGGGTTATCTGTATAATTTTAGAACCAAATTCGATAATTAAGAATACGAGTAAGAATTCCCAATACTTATTTCCTTATTTTTTACTTTAAATTGTAAAATAAATCTGTTTTTTCCTTTTTATTACTTTAAATAGACAAGAAATGCTTTAGAGGGAAAAAAATATAAAGGAAATAAAAGTGAACTATTTTAAGAAATATAAAAGAAACTATCGGAGGTCCTAAAAGTTCCAATACTGATAATTTATTTTTTCACGAATTTATCATACAAAAACAACAAACTTTAAAACAATTATTTTTAAACCTAATTGTTGAAATTTGTCCATAGAAAAAAAATTTGAACTCAACATTTATAATAAACGTTCAAAATGTCTCCCCCTTTCTTGAAGGCAAAGCTGAACTCGTTTGTTTATATATTGAGACACGCATTTCTAAATGCTAGTAGTATCTTTTTGTATCCGTTGAGCAAAGTGAAAATTTTCAGATCATCTATTTTTGGGGGGATTTTAATTTCACAAACTTTGAATATACCCACTGAAGACAATCAGGGAACTCTTAAAGAAGATGGTGAAATATGCCATACAAGTAATGATTGATTGGTTGAGTAAAATTTATGGAACTGAATCCTTGTGGAATGTATAGTACTAACATAAGTTGAAGAAGTTACCAATTTAATAACTAAAACAATTTGAGATTCAAACTTAGGACACAGAATAAAATTATGTTTGATAAAATTATATGTATGGAATAAAACGAATGTCATTTAAAAAATGAAATATTTTGGTTAAGGATTTCCCCCAACCAATTCAATTAAAAATAATATGTAGGATTTAAAATGTTTAAGACTAACATAGATAAAAGCAGAGTATGCAATCAAAATGTTTCTCACCATCAGAGGACAAACTACAATAACTACACATAAAGGGAGTTTCTCCCAGAGAGAGATGTCTGTGTGTCAATCTCATGTTCCCAATACGTAAATGTATCATAATATCGTCCTGTCTTCTACATGAAAATGGATTCCTAAGAGTTATGATGGGTTTTACATATTTCAATTTAATATCTAATACCAGATTCTATTGATCTGCCAATGGTCATGAATAACTGATTTAATGCGTTTTACGTTATCGCAGCATGGAATTTCAGGAGATAATGCAGATTTAGCTGTGCTATCTACTTTCTTATTGCCCTTGTTACGTGTGAAGGTTGGTATCAAAGGCAAAAACTCAATAGAATATGGTCTGAATTTATGTTAAGAATTTTTTAGTGTATCAATGATTATTGGGTATGAAGAATGTTTTGCATGATTTAAAGATTCAAATGCACTCATGGAATCAGTAAAGGTAATAAAATTTTTATTGCGTCAATTTGAAACATTTTATAATGCTTTATTAAATGCAAAAACTTCATCAATGAAGACAAAACATGAAGTATGTTGTTAAAATCATGAAGTGAGTTATCTACCAAATACGTGGCACCAACATAATTTGTTGACTTAGAACCGTAATTGCAAATGTACTTAAAATCAGGGTATTATTCTGAAAAGTCACTAAAGAATTTGAAATAAAATATTTTGTACAGAGTCTGATTTTTAAAAATTTTGTGAAGGATTTTTAAAATTAAAGCAATGTTCTTACCAAGGTGAAAAACCCTCATTGACTTTCGTTAATGAGATATTATAAAGCACTTAGCCCTTAATTAAAATACTACGCTCATATCAAAAGGAGAGACGGAAAGCTTTTTCTGACCGATACAGTCTATCTAAAAATAAAACTTTTTTCTGGAAATGATAAAGCCATTGATGATGATGCAGTTTTAAAGTGGTATTGAAGAAGAAAAAGTTATCTCCTTAAGTCTAAGATTGGTTCAAAGCCGATAATATAAAATTTTAGGGTTATAACCGATAGTCTAAACGCTGTATTGTGTAACTACAGTGTTTAATTTATTTAAAGAAGTATTTCTGGCGGAGTCTGACCTGTTTATATATATATATATATATATATATATATATATATATATATATATATATATATATATAAAGTGAAATGTTGGTTTCGTGTCTAAATATAAGTTCTAAAAGTTTTATTTCATCCACTACTTTTATTTAGTGTTACAGTAAATTTTTGGATCATTTTGTCTACAGAAATGCACGCAAGCAGTTTTTGTCAAAGAGAACCCGAAACCTTTTTCCTTTGTCCAATTTATAATCCTATTAATAGTTTGTTGAAGTTGTCTCTCAATGATATTCATTTGTTTACCCTTGCATGAAATTTGTAGATAGTCAGCATACATTAGAGCATTTATGAATGGTGGGGTATTTGAAATATTAATTTTAATAATGATCAGAGTAACTCTTAAAATTCTCCCTTACTATACTTTTTATACTCGAATATAATCACCAGATAAGGTCGAGCCAATAGACAATTACTTATATATATATATATATATTGGTTTTTGTCTATTTTAAAAATCGGTTTAATAAAAGCATATTTCCAGGAATGTGGAAAGAGCATATCTTTCCAAATTCTGTAAGAACTTTTGAAAACATTTTGTGACAAATGTTTATTGTGACTATATATGATATTATCTGGTTCTGGAGATGATTTATGTATAAATAGAAGGTACATATATTTTTCCGTTCGTGAAAATTGAAATCACTATTATATTGCAAATTGTATCTCGTCGTAGAATTAATTTTCTTCTTTTCGGCTGAAGTTTTTATTTTTATTTTTCTTAAAACTGTCAGAGTAATTTTCTGAACTGGAAGTATGAGTAAGAGTTGAGACAACTTTTATTAACTATGTCTTTCATTGATGAAACAGTCTGACCATTGTATTCCAAAATTGGAATTTGTGTGTTAGTATATATTCCTATTTTTGAGACTATCCTACAGTTGTTTGCCTCTGATATTACTATTATTTTCTAAATATCTCTACCAAGATTCTTTTTGATTTCATCGTTGTATTTTCCTAAAAATTGCTTTTTGTTGCTTATATGATATGAAATTTGCTAAGGTAAAATATCTTTTAAAAATGTTAAAGGATATTCTCGGGTTTTTATAAGTGTCTCAGCAATCCTTATTCCTTCACGCCTTCGCATGTTTTCTTGATTTGTTAGAAGCTATTTTAATAGATAAATTAGTGCTTTCAATTAATAGGTTTATGGTATCCTCTGCAACCTCATCAATGTTATGAGAATTTATTATTTCTTCGGAGATATTAGAAAGAGATGAAAAAAGTAACCAGTTAAATGTTTCATAAATATCTCTATAGCAATATGTAAAGTTTTGTTGGATGAGATTTGCACGATTCAATATAATTGGAAAAGGATCAGTATTATATAAATAAATATCAGCTTCAAAAATTCAAAAAGGTAAAATTGAAGAACAAGTTGACAAATCTATGAAGTGAAAAGTCCTTGTAAGAGAACGGAAGTAAGTCGACTAGTTATTGTTTAAAAGGCACAGGTCTGAAATTATTTTATTTTATTTGTGTTCCTCTCTAGTTGTTGTGGTTTCCCAATAGAGTATTAGGTCCGATCATATCCCCGATTATTATGAAAGGAACAAAGAACTGATTGATGATATTATTAATGTGTATGATGTTAATTCGGATATTTGAAGACGGGCATAGAGTACAGACTGTTGTTAACCCTTTAAGCAGTTTGTCCGTACAGTGTACGTGCTACCCGAAATTGACCTCTTCTGGTTTGCCCGTACGGCGTACGGGCATCGATATTTTCTCCTTTCCTTATCTGGTTTTCCCGCAATTTTCATTATTGAAAGAGACTATTTAGTATTATTTTTTTTCAACAGATGGCGTGGCTTGTCCATGTAAATGAAATGCTTTTCATCCGGGCTTTTCTATGTAGCGGGAAAGCGCTAACTTTTCTTTGAAATTTTTGTTCTACTGTATGCCGTGCTTGTGAATCTTAAGGAAATTATGGATGGAATAGACGACGAAAATACTTTCTTGTTAGATGATGAACTACATTCTGATACAGATACAGATATTTCTTCTAATTATTTGGATTATTCCTCAGATGACTCGTGCAGTGAGCTCAGCTCTGATGAAGATTTGAGTTCTTCTTCTTTTTTCTCTTCCCCTCTTGGAATTATATTATTTTATAAAAAATGGAGTTAGAATCCACAAATCAAATTATTTATTTTAATTTTCCCTCTCACTTGGAGGGAAAATATATTCTTATGATATTTTGAATATCATAGTATGGTACTTAATTATATGCAATAAAAAAATATGCCTTTTTTGGAAGCATTTCTGGTAAAATAATTGACAGCTTAAAGGGTTAATGCTTGAATGTGAATTCTGATTTTATTGTCTTGAAGAGTGGCTTGTAAATTTATATGAGAGACCGGGAAAGAGTGATATGTAAACAAAGCGACACACCTCTTCACTTTAGGGGTAATATCTTTTCCGAAATGCAATACTGGTGGATACTGGTTATATCTAGTTGTTGAATATCGAATAATGAAACCTCGCATACTCATCATGATCTTTCTCCTCACTCCCCTGATCTGAACATTTCTTGACTTCTTTCTGTAGGGATATGTAAAAAGCAAAGCTTAATATTATAGACAAACAATTTATTATTTGAATATCCCCATATTTCTCAAAGGATACAAGAAGTCATCTCCCAGCATCATGAAACGTGATTCTCCAAATATACACAAATGATTTCATAATTGTCTCTTCGAAAGCAAAACAAATTCTAAATATTTATTGTAAATGTAAGCTCAAAAAGTGGTTTTTTTTTACGTTATGTTAGAATTGCTTTTTACAATCAACATAAAAATTATTATTGAAAGTTATTTTTGTCTAATAAATTTACGAATAGGCAGCACTGAAATTTTCAAGACACCCATTGTACAGACCGCTTTGTACACGTTTATTTTAGATAGCCGTACACACATTGATTTTAGACTGGTTTGTTTATAATTTCTCTTCATTGTAAATGTTTTATGATTAAAAGTTACTTTTCAATTGTATTTTAATCAACAAGAGTAATTGATATGAAAATATATGACAAAGAATAATTTCTTCGTTTCATAATCCATGAAGGTTTTTCTATTGTGTGCAAACGAAAATTTTGTTTCCAAAATATTTAATTTACAATTTCTTCTACGGAAATCTTTTACGTTGAGCTGATCCGTAGATTTCTTTAGATATAGGTGGCTCTCTTATTTTTATGATTTATTAGAGCCGAAGTAATATTTTCTTGATATTTTATATTCATAAAAGAAAATAATATTAAATTTTAAAGATACATAACTACAGCATGAGAAATGTTATGCTCCAAGTTCAAATTGAATGCCTTTGTCAATTTTAATGCATTCATACCGATATTAATCTCCTTAACTTTCTCAATTCTTTATTTTTTCTATGCTCTGCATTTTAATTATATTAAATGGATGATATACTTAAATATATACAAACCTATCTTTCCAAAATCGATAATCTGATACAGTAGATTAAAAAAAATCTAATTCCTTCACATGGTATTTAAATACGAAATTATTATTCATTACGTACACTTAAGAATAAATACATTACGTTTTATCATTTTCTTTTTTATGTTTTCATGAATTAGTATTCATTTAGTTTTTTAAAAAAGGCATGATAATATTTAAAATTGTATCGAAATACTTAATAAGCATTATAAATTTCCACCACTTCAATTATTATTGCAAATACTATTCTTCATTTTAAATGTCTTAGCATATATTATGAGGTTCATTGTTATTTTTAATCACTTCATTTTGCAAATGACTTTTTTCTGTTCTTTGGATTCTACTTTTTCCAACAAGCCCACATTCATTTCCCGGAGGTTGTTTATGCAAATATGCAAGGAACTTAAGTGAGTAGTATTTTTTGATTTGATATAAAACTTTCATGGACGGAGTGGAAAAGCTATATGGATGTTTTGAATTCCATTACGTCCTGAAGAGAATTAACTTAAGCCACTTGTAGAGCCATTTCACAAATTTAATACAGAATAAGTTAATTTTGACATAGGATAGAGAGAGAGAGCATCTAACTTTTCAATTTCTTTAGTTACACATCTTACATTTTTTCGCTAAAATGTTAAATTATTGTAATTATATTAGGATGAAGGAGTTTTTAAAAATTAAAAGTCCTTGTAATTACGTAGTTAAATAAGAATAACTGTTCCATCTTTCAATTTGTCTTGCATGAGCTAAATTCCTAAGAAATTTTGTCACTGCAATAATTAAATAAATTATGGTCAGACCTCTTAATGTAATTAAATCTTTTAATTGCTTTGAAACAACTTTTATTCATTTCGCAAAAGAAAAAGAATGTTCATCCTCTATTCGCTCTACATTTTAAACAGCGTTTAAAACGAGAATAGGGTAAATTTTCCGTACACAAAGTTACTTGTAGGTTCTCATAATGCAGGATTAATTTTTATATTTATATCATTTCAGTTTTGCTGAAATGTTATAATCATAAAAATTACATTTTCAGATTAGAATTAAAAATATCAATTCTAAAATGCTAAGAATAATATATTCAGTAATTTCAAGATTTTAATTTCTTTTTAATCTAGACAGAATCTGAATCTAGACAGAATCGGTTGAGAGTTGCAAGATATTTTTAAATTTTAGACCCACTCCAGCTCTTTATAATCAATTACTAAGAAAAAAAATATATTCAGAAAAATTGTAATACCAAAATCTATTTATGCTAGATTTATAAACTTAACCATAACAGCGTTCAATTTAAATAGCTTTGCTCTAAATTTATTTAAAAATGCTAATTTTTATGCTATTGAGTGTTGAACAAGTTTTAATGCATGCAACTTATAAAAATGATTTTTCTGAAATTTGAATCTATTAACTCAAATAACTCAAAACTTCCTAGCACTATCCTTTTCTTGAGAATTGTGTATATATCCTTTTAACTAACCTTTGGGATTACTTTAATACAATATTTGAATTGAGAACCTCACTTGTGAAAGAACCTTGACTTTTATAAATTAACATTACTATACTCGTATAATTAGTGAATAGGAAATGAAGGAGACATAGAGGTTGGAAGTATTAGAGAGATATAGTAGGAGATAGAGAATTTAAATGACTGTTGATCACACACTATATGAGTGTGAGCAAGTGTGAAGTGATATTCTAAGAGCGATTACTTGACTCAGATCCAATGACATGAAATGTATTGGAATGGGATCCGGTTTTTCTGTTAAAAATAAGTAGAAGCATCAATTTTAACATTTGCTTAAAGACGCGATTAAAATATAATTTTTTGATTTTGATAATTCTAATACAGATTAAAATTACTTAAGGATTTTCTCGGTTGATTATTTATTTCCTCTCAGGCTCTTCAAATAAATAACGATGCCAGTTCGATACAGTATAACAACCGAATGTCATTTGTCCTTACGTTTTATATTTCTAAATGTAGCCTGTTCGTTCATGGAAGAATTCGATGTAGTTCAAAAGGAACCCAGCGAATTCTTTCAGTGGAAAAGCTCTTGGAAAGAGAAAGTACCACTTGAAAGGATTGGATAACATATTACCAAAATTTAAATCTATAGAACATATGTCGAATACTTTGGGAGACATTTTCCTTACATTTGCATCCGTCAGAAAATGACCGGTGATGAAAAGAATGCTCGTAAATGCTCTTTTGAACTTCAGTCTAGAGACGAGGATGGTATCTGATACCACCCTTTCCAAACATCCACACCACGCCCATGGAAGGACTTGTATGCTTGATAGATTTAACGAGCTTCTGCCCCACTACAAGGTTAGTCTTTAATGGCTTCGAGGCTCAAACCCACAACTCGACGAAATAACTCCAGCCACGAATCTGCGACTATGAGCATTAAGCAATTTTTTTTTATCTTTAGAATGGAATATTAATAGAAAGTACCTCATTTAATCTTTAATATTAAGCGAGATCATATCCTTTTTCGTTCACTGAGAGGTATCACGTTTTGTTTGTTTTTAATTGGGCAGACATTTATTCTAGTATAATCCACCCTTTCCAGTAGAGTTTTCTCCCCTTTTTGTATTTCTTTATTATAAATAATATTTTTCTTTTTTTTACTATCATTGGTTTTACTAGTTTTTTAGGTACAAAATAAGATACTTATATTGTGAATTTTGTATTTTTCAAGTGATACCTTGAAGAAATACTGGACAGATTTGGATCCATCCTTAAGTATTGTGCTCTCTAGTATACTTATTATAAAATATATATAATTCTTTCCCTAAATCTACCATCTGAAGAAATTAAGATTTTAAATTCTGCATGAGTAATATACTTCTTAGAATTCCTAAATTTTTCTGTAAACTCAATGAACTTGCATTTCTTTGCATTTAATTATCTCTGATTGTATCACTTCAAATTGATTTCCTTACAATTACATAAAATATCAAATAACCATGAGAAACAGTAATCCAATGTGTACCAAAGAAAAGAATACTTCAATTCATTTGTAAAATTTGTCAACTTTTCAGAACCTTGTAAATTACATATCGAGCATTTAACGCGTTTTTGTTTTTGTGCAATAATTAACATTCTTTGCATAGTTAAAAAGTTATTTAAACCCATATTTTCTTAAGAGCCAATTATGAATTTTGCAGCACAAATTGCAAATATTGCTTTTTTTAGGAAAAAAATCATTTAATCAATAATTGTACTTTGAATTACTTCGTATTTTATTTCATTTTTAAGAAAAATTAACTGTCTGCCTCTACTTAATGCTTTAAAGTAGAGAGAGAGAGAAAATTAACTAAAAAAATACTAATTATTTCATTATAAAGCTTTATATAAAACACTTAACTATGCATAGTTATTTACGTGTTACATATTCTCTGTATTTTTATTTTCTCAAAAATACCACTCAGTTAAAGTTGAAACAACAGCTTTATTCTGGATTCTACATACACAAAGAGTGAAGGTTAAAACCAGTTCATCAGATCTGACTTATTTAACAATAAAATCTTACACCAATATTTGTCATGACATAACATCTGTAATTCTAACACAGACATTTAAAAGTAGTAAAGTGATGATAATTGGAAATATTATTAACTGGGAAAAAGAGACAATTTAAAAAAGAAATAGTTTTGTTATACATTTAATCAAATGTGTACAATTTATTTCACTATTATCTATAAGTGCTTTTATGTTCTACAGTATTTTAGACTCTTATTTTCTGATTTTACAAATCTTTTTTTGTCGGAAGTAAAAATTCAAAAACAAGCTTCATTTAAAAACTTCTTTAAAAATTGAAGTTATTTAGCTAAATAAGATATTTTAATTGTAACTTTAAACTAAAGATAAGAATAAATTAACAATATATTCATCTATACATTCAAATCAGTTGGGTCTTGTAAATTGAATTTTTATTCCTGTTAATAATATTAAAATATTGATAAAATTATAACATTATTAACAGGAAATTATAATATTATAACTTATAATTTTGTTTGATATTAATTGTTGTCATATTATTATGAATCATATTTATTGCAGCTAATGAATTAGGGTTTGGGAGATGAATTTTACTCTAATCAAATTTCCTCGACAAACGGAGTATATTATTTCGAAAACGAATGCTTTCAAATAAGTTTTCACAATAAATTTGAGTGAAATGCAAAGATAATTTCTATAACTTATTCGCCTGCAGCTGAAAAGAGGAGCAATTTTAAGAATATCTGCTTATTTAATTTTATTATATCAGCTACATCAGATTGAGAAGAAATAATGCGGGTTTTTTCCCGTTCTACTTGATTTTTTTGTGTATTATTAAAATTTATTGTTTTAGTCTACATGAAATTCATAATAAAAACCTTAACCTAACTTCATGCTGCAAAAATATTTACATGGATGCTTTCTCTTTGAATTTTAGAAGCGTTATAATAACATAGTCTACTTAAATTTTTACGGGGAAAAACAATTATTTCGTTAATTAAATAATGTTTGCAAGGGGAAAAAATTAAGCATCAAATTAGATATTGTAATAACTATTCAAACTAATTATAAATTGATACACACACAGTACTTTGGATTTTTGGATTTGACATCTCACATGCTCTGAATTTTAGCTCTATTAAAATCTACTGTAAAATGATATTTTTCTCTTAGTGATCATCATAATTTTTTAAAAACTAAACCACTTTACAAAGAAATGTGCATTTTATATTTAAAGGAATTACACATTTTTCTATCAATTTATTGCAATTAATGGAATAAAACACAAAAATGTAACATTTTCCTTACTTAATCCTATGATTTTTTTGCAAATATTTAGAAAATAAAAGTACTTTCAATTTTCACATTGTTTAAAACTCTTAAAAATTGCTGTTCATATACATGTATTATAAAATCAAAATCTATGTCAAAATTATCAAAACATTCAAAGTTTAGAAAAATGTCAAATTAATGGCTTTTATATACATGTACAGTGTTCTTTAAAATTCTTAAAAAGGACTCCATTGAAATACTCAACAGCAAATAAATAGAAAATAGTTGAATATAAGCGATATTTTTTATTTGTGTTAGGGTTCATATTCCATATTGCTTAAAAATGAAGCAATTCAAAACTTTTAAAAGAAATTATTAAGGATTACGACACGCAATTATAAAATCTAAATATTTAATAATCGCATTTTTCGGAGGAATATTCAGAAATTTTGAAGTAATGCTAATTAAGTAGCTAATCAATTCAAATTACTTATTTTGATTAGTCCTTTAAATCAATATTCATTCATTACGAGTAATATAATCACGAATATTTAATCAAATATTTAAGTAATTTTCCTCAGCCACACAAAAATTAATCGTTCATTCCTATAGTTTTAATTTAACTTTAGTGATAGAAACAATCTTGAGTTTAGACTTCGTCAAAATGATAGGTTTTATAACTTTATTTTATTACGTGTAACACATGCAGTTATAATACACAAGATATTATTGATAAAAAATGATAATTCTGAAAAGACAAATATACCCTTTTCTAATGTTATATTTATCAATACCTGTTATCATTTTATATAATAACAGATACGTCGTTCTTACAAAATGTTTTCTTAATGTCCTTTACATATAATGAGAAGAAATATTTCCTTCGTTTGATTATAGTTTCATTTAGTAATAAAGAAATTTTTCTTTTATTACTGAGTTTCATATGTATAGAATTACCAAATAAGCATATATAGATAACATAATCATGTTCTAGATTAATAGATAAATGTAAATATATAGCCGTAGACTATGCAATATTTAGACGAAAGCTGATAAACTTAAAAAAATGTATAGTAAAATATAAGGATATATCGTCGAAAGATTATTACTGTTATTGTACATTTCTAACTACTCACAGCTGTTGAAGAAAGAATATTACATATAATGAAATGTAAAATAAAATCTAGTATTGTCGTGAATTGATTAAAATTATTTTGATTGCTTGTGATAATTTAAATAAAACATCTTGGCATATAAACCTCATATAATAATCTATCAAATACTATATTTTTACTAAGGAAATTAATAGTTTAATGCACAAAAACAGTGATTTTTACTAATCATATATCTGATATTCTATATTATTTTCCCTGATAAACCTTTTATTTCACTGAAATATTAATACCCTTAAACGTAGAATACGGTATTCAAAAAACAGTAAAATTTCCTATTGTTTTTCAAAAGTACAATGAGTCTAACTAGTTCAACGACAAGAACAATTCTGAACACTCATATCTGGAAAACTTTTCAACACAATATTTTTGTTTTGATCGTAGTAGAGAAGGGAAACTGGTGCAAGAGAATTTGGAACACAGCACAATTCTGGAATATTCTTTTTCAATCCCAAGGAATGAATGAGACCTTGAATGGTGGCATGATTAGAAGATTGAATGCTCTAGAAAAAAACATCGAATCAAAATAAATATTTTAAGAGATACTCAGGCATTTTATTGTAAGTAGATCACTGCTTTCACTACTATTTTTGAAATGGCTTTAAATATGTTAATAATAAGTATAAATTAATTAAAATTTATATTTAACAAAAAAGAAAATCTCTTATATATATATCAACATCTCTACCTTAAAATTATTTTAATTACCTTCTGTATAACTGTATTAATTAAAACTTGCATCGACTAATGTTGAAAACTAGGACTCAAAATCAGAACACATTTACTGATAGAAAAATGGTTAAACCATCAATTAGCTCTCTCTAACTTTGCTGGTGTGTGTATAGAAACAATTAGATTGCATTACATGTTTTATTTCTGCTTGAGTTAATAATTTTTCTTGTTAATAACAAGTTCCTTGTTTCTTCACCTATGTTTTATCCAAAACGGATTTTTAACTACATATTTAAGGCTCCCGCCTACCCGCTATTTTGATTTCGTGAACTTATGTTATCCTATGAAATTTCTATTACCGTTTTCAAGCTTGTACAATTTTATTTAATTGATGCCAAAAAAATGTATCCGAAATAGCAAAATATAATGAAAGTTGCTACGGAATTGCATTTTCTACACGATTTTTGAAAATATTTTAGAATACTTTTAATGACCTGACAACACACAAACGAATCATTAAAATAAGGGTATAAATATTTTTAAAAATAGGAGAAAAAATGTAATTCGGTAGAAACCTTTATTATGTTCTGATCTTTCAGATGCACTTTATTACCTTCAAATAGATAAAATATTATATATTTGAGGATGGTAGTAGAGATTCAATACGATTAACATTACGTTCACAATATCCAAATGGCCGGTACATGGGATCGTTAAGGGGGAAATTGAATATTTATAGAATGTTTCTGTATTTAAAAGACGTATATAGTAAGATAAATTGGTGTATATAATGTGACTACATAAGCTTATTCAATATTGGGACATTTTTTATCTTAAAAAAAAAGTATTTTGAGTTAACATCTTGTTGTTTTTAACATTAAGCTAAGAAGCCTTAAAATAAATTCATATTCATCTACTTTTGATATTTGAGTAATTTATTTTGTATCCATTAGTTTTTATGTTTCAAAAATGAGTTTACAATGTCTCGCCCTTCGAACAAAAGTGAAGGCATTTATTGAGTATTCAGTCTGGACTTTTCTTACAATTGGACCGAGAAATTGACCTATTTCATTTAAGCCCCCAACAGCTTAATATACATCAGTTTGGAGCTTTTGATAAGTTATGAAATCTAAAAAACATCCATTATTAACTCAATAAGTGAAGCAAATATCCAAATTATTACAATTTTATTAGAAGGATTTTTTGTACATTTACTATTTTGCAATTTTCCAGACAGTAAATAAATTATTCTTCGTTTTATTCTACAGATGTATTCTGGTTTGTTTCAAATTCAAAAATAATTTATAGAATCTAATTAATTTATTTAATGATTATACGCGAAAATTTTATTATTATTAGCTTGGATTAAAAGAAAACCGTTTTATTAAAAATAATAAAAAGCACGAAAACTATTTCAAGCACACAAATGAAAGTACATTCCTTAAAGAAATGAATGTATTATATAAAATTACGAAACTTCAAAACTACATTCGATCATTTTAATTTAAGTTCAACTATCACTTAATATATAATAAGTAATCTACGAGTATATATTACGATGTACTAAGTACATACGAGTACATACTACGATAATATGAATATATACGATGTACTAAGTACATCGTATTACTCGTATACTGCAGTACGTATATGGTCTAGTCATCAGAAATTATGAAGCATAAAATTTATTATGCGTTTTAAACGTGATTTTATATTACTCACATTTTTGTTTTTAAAGTAGTCACATTTTTCATTCCACTCCCAAAAATAATTAACATTTTTTTATTTATTTTTTTTTATTCCATTTATAAAATATATGAATTTTTAATATTCTTAATAGTTAACTTCGAACTGAGCGTAATTTTACAAAAATATTTTAACAATGTTCATAGAAATTAGATGAAGGATATATAACATATTAAATGAAGATTGCCTTTCGCTTACTTATTGTCATTTATAGTCTTTGAAATTTATCCTGTAGATATATTTTCATGAAATTTTGTCATTTAATTTAAGTTACTGAAAATATCAATGTGAAATTTTATAACTACAACAATTAAAAACATTTTAGACAAAATAACATAAATCCACTTGAAAAGAGTCATTATTTAACCTACTTTATTCAGAAGAATCATTCCAAAAATATTTGAGATGTAATTTCACATGTTTCAAGTAATTTGTCATGCTCCTTAATTAAAGCATTTTTACTATCGAGCGTTTATTAATTCCTTACATTCTTAATTCTTTTCTCAAATTAAGCAATAAATTAACACTTCAAAATAAGTTTCCTTATTACACACGTATCAAATTAAACTAAAGTTGAGTTAAAAGTTTATAATTTTAAAGCTAATATTAAAATTCATTTTATATTTATTATGAAAAACATAAAGTACCTTTATTTCAAGTTACTATTTAAGGGACGTTTTCATGGATCTCTAGTACTTAAGTCTCTTGCTATTAATATTTCAAATGTTAGAGTATTAAGCCCTCCACTCACTTTCTTCAGGGGATGAGGACACACTCCCGAACAGTAGGAGGCATCGAATGTCTTGGGTGAAATGATCCAGTCTCCCCATCCGATTTCCGCGAAACTCACCACCATCTTCCTTTTCTGACATAAGAGCTGATCGTCCACACCTTCCTCGTCATCTTCATCTTCCTCATCGTCCCCCTCGTAGTCAGGATTGTTCTTCAGATCAGATTTCCTCCACCAACCTGAAAGTGAACAAACACAAACCTTTGTGCAATCTATGCAACAGGACATATAGATTTAAGAAAAATTCTTTCTTTAATGTATACGCATGTATAAGATTTCATTGTATTATATCTTATATACAATTTGCTATAAAACTAGTCTACCACAGATATCAGATTTCCACCATCAAATTGCAAATAGACATTAGCTTTCCTCCGTAACACATAATTCAATGAATGAAGAAAAACTCTTTCCTCTAATTACGTTGCCAGTATGAGAATATTTTTATAGAATTAATTTACTGTTCTAATTTTAACAGTTTGTTACAAAAGCAATTCTTTAGATCAAAACTATTCTACTAATTTACAATCGAAGAAATGTACATAAGTATTATATTTATAGCACAGGGTATCTAAATTGAAAAACAATTCCACTCTCAACTATGTTGATGTGCGAGATAAAATGTAAGAAAAAGTTTCGTGCTCTTTTTACACGTTATTTTTGTCTTATATGATCAATCAAAATTCTAAGAAACAAAATTTTCGAATAACATTTCTTACATTTCCAAAATCACTTAGAGCAAATCCACGACTCGCTGGTTAAATGTCACTTTTAGACTGATGTTTATTTCTTTATTTTATTTTCAGAAAATTTTCTCATTATGAATTCAATACACATAGAAATTATTTGTTTAAAATCTGTATTTAAAATTTCATTCTGAAGTGAAAATTATTTTCTAAATCTTTAAATGAATAAAATTAAAATCAATTCTTGCGCAAGTAAACTTACTAATTTTGCCACAAGTTAATAAATGGTAACTTAAATTTGTTTTTAGCACAGATATGTGAATGCATGCCACATTTTATATTACATTACTAGCCGTGTGAGCTCAATTTCCATAAATTCTTTACAAAATAAAATGTAAAGTAAAATTATGATATTCCGACACGAATTATCTCTTTAGGTTTATCGTATTTTAGAGTCGAAACCGTCATTTATTCTTCATTAACATAATGCATTTTTACACAAATCTTATGGCAGAAATCTTTCGAGAATGTATCTGTATCATAAAAATATAGAATTGCATATATTAGACAAATTTATTTAAAAGATATGGGGCTAATACACGAATTTTTTGATAGGTCGCGTTAAATTAAAAAATTGTGAAAAAGGATAACGAAATGTTGCGATCAAACGCCCTATCCCTTGCACCCATATTATGTATTTAGGAACATTGTTGTGGCATCCTTTTACCCGTCTCAGCTATTATCTTAAATGTTATTCTAATTGTAAGATCTATAATTCAACTTAAGTGCATGCATATCCCAAGAAAATAAAAGTCAATTCTATCTGGAATATATGTTTGTTAATTCCTCTAATAAGGGTGGAGGGGTGCTCTCCACAGTTAAGTCCTTTTTTCAGGTACTTCTTTTATCTATAAAAGAATACTCATATATCGGAATTAGATGCGAGAACCTCCTGTGATTGCTCTGATAACATCGAGTTCTAATCTCGTCGTCTTTTGCACACACCAGAAGACTTCCACACACTTTACTAACACACTTCTTATTATCATAAGCTGAATTATTATTATCATCTGTCTTTCCTACTCCCTCTCTTTCCCCTTCTTTCTCATTACACTTCAGTTTATAACTGAACTATATTTTGCATAATTTGAAATTGAGTTGTTTGAGTCAAGTAGCATCCAGGAAGAGCCCGTAAGAACAATTGAAAGGAAGTACGCTTTTTATTGCTACAACATATTCAATGATTTAAGTCATCCATCTCGACAGACTTCCAGTTTTTAGCAACGATCAATTGAAGAGGACAACACTTCATTCTCTGAATTTCCTCTCTACGCTTGCATTGGATGACTGAAACTCGTAACCCTCACGACCTTTGATGCCTTGTATGCTTATTTTTATCAGAAACAGTACAATTTATACTTTTCCGGTGGTGGAGAATATTAAAGAGAAATATTTGATAATATGAAAGAAAAGAGTTTTTAAATGTTTCATATTATTGTGGATAATTCATTGAATTATGATTAGGTTTCTTTATAGATTTAAGCAAGTGAGGGAATGTTTACAAATTTGGATGGACAGAATTTTGTCTGTTCAAACAGGATGCAGCAGTGATTAAGTAAAAAGGATGAGAAAATTTGAAATGAACGAGAAAAAACTTTTTTTTACTGTTCTAACTTAAGCTATGGTTTCCTAGGAAAGTAGATCCGTTTTCTGGCGGCTGCAATATTGAAGGGAAAGATATCGCTAGAACGTTGTCTATGTAAACCAGATGGCGTGGATTCAAAAGAGAATTGAATGAGAGCAAAACGTGAACCTTGGATAGGCTATGGTTTCCTAAGAAAGACTTGACTAAGACGATTAATATCATCCACCGCAAAATTTTGTCCACCAGATAACAGTTCCACTTTCCAAAGAAACCTGAGCTTTAGCCCCTATACCGTACCCACCAAACCGCATCTAGCTCATTCCACATCTTAATATGACTTATAAACCCAGTGTTATTGCAGATGCAGTAATCTCCTTTATTCCGCCCGATGTTCTTTCGTAAAAGTGGAACAAAAATCCTTAACTCGACTCGGAGCTCTCAACCGTATTTACTGTAATCCTATTTTCAAACCTAAGTACTCAAAAATATTAAAGAGAAATTCATTTTTGATAACTATATCTGAAAATCATGAGACTGACTTTTTCCCCAAGCGTAAGGCAATCGCTTGTCCTTCCTCCTGCGTCGACGTCTCCTCTTCCGATGTTTCTCCATCTCTGTTTTGGACACTTTTCTAGCTTCCGGGTGAGGTGCGATCGCCAAATCAAGAGGTTTATACTTTAAGCGAGCCTGCACTTCAGCAAGTGAACCGTCTACTTTCTCAGAAGGATAATCGGGTAACTCGTTATTCAAAATCTAGAACAGATTGAAAATATTGTTATAGTTCTATACTTTATTTAATACATAAGCCAAATTATTTGACAAATAATGATACATAAATAAAAGGTAGGATATATTTAGTGTAAATATAATAAAATGGTAAGTTTTGCTCTGCTTTTCTTGTCAGGATTTGAATCCCAATTAAAAAAAGGGAAAATGTGGAAGTAAATTTAATTTCTTTAATTGCAACGAATTTGATCAAACGTAATTTTAGAATTAGGAAAAATTGAATAAATAAACATTGGTGATTTCGAATATGTAACTAATTGGCCAGAAAAACTATTAACATAGAACCAAGACGAGTTATAAAACAGTGATTAGCCTTTTTTCTGATTATATGGATAGAAAAAACATGGACAAAACAAGTAGGGTAAAACTAGAAGAATATTTTTGTGAAATTTTATTCACGTTTTTGGGGTATTCGCAACATTATTTGATATTGTAAAGAATTATCATTATTTTTCAAGTAGTTTATATTTGTGTTATTGATACATGTTGATAGAATGTGCTAATATCATTTGGAAACATAAGTAATGGTGCATCACAAGAAATGCTTAAGCAAACAATATGAAATAGCTTTCAAGAAAAACTGCTAAGTGTCTAAACTGCGATGATTCTCACATTATAAATAGCTAATTGAAGCATGTAAATAACAGTTATACAAATAAATAATTAATACAATGCATCAGAACTATTATTGCGTAGTGTAATTTTTTGTTTAAAAATATTTTTAATAAGTAAGAATATTTTTAAAAAACTTTTTCCACTTTTTCTTAAATCGATTTAAAAATTATTGATATAGTAAAAATTGGCAATTTAAGGAAAATTCACATAGAAACTAACACAATTTAGTAAAAATGGTAATTAACATACTTAAAATTGAGATCCTCATAAGTATTTTTCTAAATTTTTGTATTATTGTAGTTTTAGAGAGTTTTAAATCACTATAAATTAGGATATTTTTTAGTGTAAACGAGAACCCATATTTTTCGTAGTTCATTAAAATTCATTTAAACTTAATTTCAATAATGTCAAATTACACAGTATAAGCTAATTTAAGAAAGTTTTGCATATTCCAAGGAAATATTTATAAAGTAAAACAAAATCTGTGCTCTAAATATAATATAATATTTGAAACTGAGTAAAATTTTTAGTTATATGATATCAATTAGAACATATCCCAATATTTGGAGGGGGAAAAATTTAGAATTCATTCTAATGTTAAAATAGAAGCATAAAAATGGATTAATTTAACCTACAATGGAAGACTTCCTTGAAGTTCCGGAGGTCATTTACAATTTTTTTAGTTTGATGAACTTGAGTAACATAATATTTCATTGCAATATTTAACAATTTAGTTGATTTATTTATTAATTTTTTATTCTCTAATACATTTCTAAAATAATACATGCATTAAAATTTCATTTCGTAATGCATAAACAATTCTTATGTTTCCTGATTGTCATAAGAAAATTATCAAAGCTCATTACCTCTCGTTTTCTTCGAATTAGATTTGCATCTCTCCCTAGCTCCTCAATATCCAAATGATCATCGTCTTCGGAAAAAAGAACAAGGAATGGCTGGGAAACCACTTCGGCCACATCCGTTACTTCAGGACCTTTTATGGCAACACCGACTAAGTGATGCTGTTCGGCTTCTCCTAAAGTTAAGACATCGAAAGTAACGTGAAAGTATTGAAAAGCTAAAATTAACTCAAGAAAATACGATAATTTTATATAAATTTTAAAAAGCAATCAGTAGTAAACTTAATACATGAATAGTATTATAATTTAGAAAGGTATTAGTATAACACTTTTATTTCAAAACTAATACCAAACAACATTCTTTATTACCTATGTTGTTTCAATAAAAAAAAAATCGGCTTATTGGTTCCAAAGTCATCTTCTGCAATTCTTCTTTTTAATGCATTATAGTTTTGAGTATTCTCTCTTTCTCAATACGCAATATTAATGAACGTATATATCTATTAAGTATTTAACACTTAAAGTTATATCCATTTTGGTAGCACATAAACTCTTTTTATATATGTGAACACTTTCTATAAATATTACTCACGCATTATAAATTTTTAATTTATACTAAGCAACTCTATTCATAGCAATTTGCGGTTACATAATAGTGACGACCATATTAAATGAATTCCACTGTCTCTATCGACATAGTGAAACCAGTATTTAAGCACAATACCTACCTGGACATATCTATTGATGTAACAAAATTATCACCTGATGTTATCAAAGACAAATATCAGGTATACTCGTTCCGTTCGTCGCGTCAACCTCTCTGATTCGGTGGGAGTATACGGCGACTACACTTAACAAATTCGTTTGCCTTTCTCATACTAGCAAAAAAGCACCAGATGCTGAAATAACATTATTAAGTGTTGTTATACATTATTGCAATCTACATCAAAACAAACGATTTGTTACATAAGACAAGCATTCCTCATTTACTTACAATATTTATAAGCTGCATTAGTTGGCATCTAATAAATGCGATAATTTAATAACAATCTACAGATTTACATAGGAAGCTAGTTAAGTACTTATTTATGTTAACTCATTTTACTTGCCCAATGACTACAAAAAATTGTTTACATCACAAAAATTAAAGAACAGAACTCATTTTTTTTATTATAAAACCCGTAATCCTAAAACTTGTATCTTTATCATATTTTCGTAAAAGGATATGTGTTGAATACTTTTAAATATCAATAATATCCCGAAGTGGTTAGTTCATCCAATAATGATAATACAGATAAAATTCGCTCGTATTTTGGTCTTTGACTACTGATTCACAGAAGGATTTATGAAAAGACCACAAATATTTTTTTTCATGAAAGTTGATGTTGAATTTTATGAATGGATTCTTAAAAAAAAATTGTTTATTTACTCGTAGATATTACCTTCAAGACAAGCAATTATGCTGTCCGTAATATCCAAGGTCTGCCAACTTCCAGACTGCGCTCTCGTTAAAGGGATTGTCTCTACCTTCGGTCTTTGAGGTCTGCTCAAGTCGAGTATGTCCACTTCCATCTGTGACTTCTTCTGATCCAAACGGGAATTCTGCTTGAAAGAGCTCTTGGATTGGAGATGAAAGTCAACTCTTTCAACGTACTCTGTGGGATGAACGCCAGTCAAGTTGAACACTAGTATGTCATCGTTACCTAATCTTCCTGAAAGATTTCATAGAATGAACTGGAATCAAAATCTATTCCACAGAATTCATTTAAAAAGTTTATAATCAATAAATTGTTCGTTAAATATATATGCCAAAATGTACTTAGATCCAAATATTTTCAATGTAAACTGAATATGCTTTATGCGTTTTAAATATTGTATTTCTAAATCCAAGAAGCGCAATGAATTAGAACCATCTGAGGTAATATTATACCTTTTCTCCAGTTCTCCATTATAACTATTTATATTTAATAATGGTGTAGAGGGCAATTTTATAAAGAATGCAACGTTGCTGAACTTATTAAAAATAAAATATGTGAAGAATGAAGTAGGCACATCATATTATTCGCAGTTCGAAGAGCTACAATTTTTATTTACATATTTTGATTAATGAATTAGGGTCATTTGAACTCTAGTAAATGGAATAAAATATTTTGAATTATAAAAAGGAAATAAGAGATACATAAATAAAAATATAATTTTATATCTCAGAATAAGAGGAAAATATTATGATAAAAACATGTCCCCGTTTTTTTATCTTTTACATTTCAAATAGTTTGCTTGGTACTTATTAAAGTATCTTATAATGCGGTAAACTAGTTAGATATACTCGTATTTACTTCTCTCTTCAAACAATTTTAAAATGCTATTTATTTTTCATGCTATTATCGTTTTTATATATATGCAAGCTTCCAAATACTTCCATTATATTTAAAGTCGTATAGTTAAAGTAAACAATATTATACGGCACATCAGGGAAATACATTAGTGATTACTGAATATTTGGAACTATAATTAAAATGAAGTATTTTCTATATTAGCCATTAATTTCTAGAAAATAAGTGCATACTTCCTACAGTTAACTTAAATACTTAAGACTAAGGACTTTTTTTTTATCTAAATCTATTTTCTTATTCGTTTATTTTATTACGATAGTAAAATCTAAAACATTACTAACTTTCATATCCTGAACTATTCAGTATTAAAAACGTTTTTATGTAACAAATTGCATTATAAATCATGCTTTATTAAATAATACCATGAATAAAAAAAATCATCAGTTCGTGACGAAGAAAAACTTAGTTTTCGAAAAATACAAATTTTTCTCCCCTTGTCACAATCCATTATGATTAGCCAGTGAGAATCCATGATAGCGAATATAGTTTTTGTCTTCCAGTTCCCAGTAAAAGCTGTCTGCTGCAATCCCTGTATTTATTTACGAAGATCTTCTTTCATTGTTGGCTTCTTGGACAGATCGTGGGCGTGTTCCGCACCCTGGGTCAGTCCGGGAAAGTTATGAGCTGTCAGGAACAGGAGGATCTGCTGTTGATGCTGATGGACCGGATGACGAACGATCAGGGACGGATAAACAGGGTCAGCGGACGAGGGAAGATGACTAGAATGTTCTTTTCGGTGCTTTTTAAAAGTGTCGTTTAAGGTAAGTATCGTCATAAACTCGAGTAAATTGTAAAGCATTTGTTTTTAAGATGTCGATATTTTCTGCCCGATCAAGTGCTTTGAGTTAAACGGTTATGAGGGTGATAAAAGTACCATTGGTAACAATATGTATCAAAAAGCGAAACAAATCAGGTTAAAGTTTTTGGCAAAAAAAATCGATTACTATAACTCAAAAAAAAGTAAAAATTATTTCATACATTTGATTTCATATTTCACTAAGCAAATAAATTTTCAACTATATAAAAGCACTTACAATGTACAAGTGAGCTGCTTCTAAGATTTTCCCTAGGCAGTATTTTAGTAATTCAACACAAGTACACAGAAATTTCAATATAATTTTAAATAATTTAAGTCTTACTTCGAATTTTCGTTTTACATTTTTTGAAGCAAGTTCCATTATCGTTTCACAGATTAATTTAAGTTTTTGACCTTTCACCGACAATTAGTCACATTTTCTTCTTCTACTATTCCTAAAAATATTTGAACTAAAGTTTGAAAACTTTTCATGAGGCTTATATAACATTTCTACAAATAATCATAGAAAAACTAAGCTGCAATGTTAAATAGTTAAAAAACACTCTGCAAGTGTAAATAAAATTAATTACTTCCTTTTTTGAAAAAGGATGTAGTAATAAATCTTTTCCAAAAGAGATGTAGAAGAAACTGAATACCTCGTTACATTTATGTTGATTTATTTTCATTGTTTAAAGCCCGTGCCTTTAAATGAAGAAAAATTATATTTATTTCATCGGTCTTATTCTGAATCTAGCTTAAATCTTTATTTATTAATTTTAAAGTTATTTAGCTCAATCGTTTTTATATCCTACGTAAAAAAAATATTTCTTTCCTAAAAAAACTAACATAAATTCATCAATTTTAAAAAAAGTTTGCCCAAAACTCCTAAATATAAAATTCAAAGAATACGGCGAATGTTAGTTATTTGATTGTACAAAGGATCTTCCAGCTTGAAGCTCTTATTAAAATACAAAAGTCTTCAGTCATTACTTTTTTTTATATAAATATAATCATAATAATACATACTGAAAATGTATTGCGAAATCTAGAACTAAAATTAAAACTTTTTTTTAAAATTTCTCCCCCAATTTTATTTTTAAAATACTGCTTTTTACTTTTCAGATTATATCATATATTTCAGATTAGAAAATTTAAGTTTTTTTATTTTTATTTTCCACAACTATTATGTGTGGAAAATGTTTAATGCATTCCAGAATAATTTATGGAAATGTATTACAGGATATGGGGTTTAAAATGCTAAAATATTTCTCAATTTCGTTGGATTTTCAGGAAAGCCAGAGAGTATATACTTTAACTTATATTTATAAAGTACACAAAATGCTTTCGAAACATTTTCAATTTCATTGCTATTTTTTGTATATAGTTGAATAGTTCTTTGATCTTTAAAAACTTTAAATAATGTTTTAATAAAATTTCTACTGTATTTATTACACAAAATATGAATTCGACATACAAACGCATAAACATGGTTTTTTAATGCATTATTAATATATAAGGGAGAAAAACCTTCACCAGGGTATTTTTTCTGAAAAAAAAATACTTGAAAATACTTTTTAGTTGAGATATTTTTGAATAAATTAGCTTGGATTAAAATAGCAAAACTCCATGAGTGATTGTTATCATACAATGAATAATGTAGGTTTTAGTTCTTATTTTTTATTTGAAGTAAAATTTGAATCGGTAGAAACATTTTAAATATAAAAAAATCATTTTGAGAAAAATAAATGCAATCAAAACGAGAGCCATTGAAAAATGTCATGTCTTTTAATACAAAAAAGATGCTCTACAAGATTTTAAGATAATTCAAATTAAGTACATTTTGCTTCTTATGATCAATAATTGATTATATATATTTTTCCTTAAACTGATCTTTTTGTGTGTTCAGTAACCTCATAACAGACAGTAAAAAACTTGATTTTTAAGAATACCAATCCAACACTTTATACTGATTGCAGTAGATTTAATTTATAATTTGGTTTAAAGATTTTTGCAAATAAATTTTTGCATTCCGTAATTCATATAAGTATTTTAAAATAACTGGAAAAGAATTTCAATAGGTTTATAATTCAATATTAAATTTATTTAAAACACATTTAATTTTCTCAATCTTTATAAACTTTTTACAAAACCCTTCCTTTTAAATTTTACACTTTTCAGCATTGCTCCCTATAAAATAAATTTCCAGTTGCATAATTTTCAAAACAAATTTCAGCGAGATTGTGATGTATTCAAAGTCCCTAATTAAAAGAAATAAATTATAGGGAAAACTCATATCAGATCAATTAAGTTTAGCAATTTTGAAGAATCTATATTACTACTAAACCTCAGCTTCGTGTTATCGATTTCTCCTTATCTACAGTAAAAATGTGGAAAAAAATTCTATATTCAAAATGTTCATCGGAAATTATTGATATATCAATTTATGATCTTTTTTGTTAACTTTTACATGGTATTCAGAATGCTAAATTCAGAAAAGATTATCAATGATATTGCAGCACCAAAATTATTTAAACTTTTATAACTATGACTGTATTGAAAATGCTCTCCTGAAGCATTATTTAGTTACCATTATCCAAAATTTCACTAATTATCGGTCACTCCGAAAATCAATTTTGAATTAAAATGGAAAGACAAAATAGTACTCTGTATAAAATTATATCCATGAGCATGCTTGTGAAGTTAAAAAATAAATTAAAAAAACATAAGAAACTGTTATATCCATTGAATTGCGAATAATAGATTTACCATCAAAGGTGTTTTTTTAAAAAAAATTATTATTAAACTATTCAATTAAATATTATAATCAAAGCAAACCATAAAACATTGGATAATAATATTCTTTCAGGATATTAGAATTGTTAAATTGAACAGCTATAAATTTAATTATTTCTAACATACAATGAATTAATTTTTACATGTGTTTTATTTCAATCCAATAAAAAAAATTTAGGAGAAATTTATTATGACTTATTTTTGAAAATTAAGTTTATTATTGTTGAAAGCAGGCAGGAAATCTAAACTGAATACCTAGAAAAAATTTTTAACTGTAAAATTTTGAAAAGTGGTCGGATGACCATATTGTCATTGACTAAAACAAAAGCAACTATGGTAGCTAATAAACTTTAATAAAATATAACACAAGTTGAATAATTCTATTAGTGTTTAATGCCACAAATTAGTGTTCTCATATTTCATTTAAAATCAAAAAAATAAAAAAAAATATAAAAATAAAATGGTGCCATTTTATTCTTGACAAAAACCAAAATATAAAATTATTACACTATTCAAATAGCTTAACTACTACAATTTTTAACGGACGTTAGCATTAAAACACTGCATATTTTAAATTCACAAACTAATATGTTTCTTAATTTATTAGTTTAAAGGAAAATAATGCAAATAACGAGCTGCATATCCGGTTTTTTGAGAAAAGTAAAAATCGAATTTGTGAAACACGTTATCAGCGAACACATATGTATTTGTTACACAATAAATCCTCAGGGTTTATTTTTTTTCTCCTGTTTAAAAAATTAAATTACTTTTATTATTATATTTAGTACGTATTCTATAGTATTGGTAATGAATGTTATCATTTTGGATAACAGTCAAGTGACGAAAGCAGCACCTTAATAATATTATGTCATTTTCTTCGCTTCCACACTACACCAAGAGAGGATTTTAAGGCTAAATTGAATTTCAAGCAAAAAAAAGTTTTAACTTTTTTTAATACGGCGCTTTTTCATAGGATGAGAACTCTACAAAAAGATATATGAAAGAAACGTTAGCGGAAATAATGAACACTGAAATCGATATATATATTGATCAAAGAGAAATTTGTTTTACAAAAGCTGCATTAATCCAAGAGACAGATATGCTTCCTGTAATATTTCGAATCGTTCCTTGTGTGATAAGTGATTATTTTTGTTTGCGACTTGATTAGGAAGGGTGAAATAATTTATTAGTCACCAAAGAGGTTATTGTCTTAATCAACTGAAAAACATCGTAGCTGACCACTTTTCAAAATTTTACCGTAACAGTTTTTGCGTATATGATTGAGGTAAGTTTTCCCCAGTTATGAGCTTAAGTTTCAAAAATATGTCATTATAAATATACTCTAATTAATTTTTTTAGTTGGTTGAAATAAAACATATATAAAGATTAAGTATTTAACATTTACTCTAAGTTTAATTACACTTAGCTTAAGGCTCCCTTCTATCTGCCATTTTGATTTCGTGAAGCATTCTACTACCATTCTCAATTTTTTACCATCTTATCAATTTAAATGCAAAAAAGTGCATCCGAAATAGCAAAAAATAATGAGTGTTTCTATAGAATTACATTATTCCTCTGATTTTTAAAAATATTTTTATCCCTAATTTAATAATTCATTTGTGGGTTTTTTTGGTCTTTGAAAAATATTGTAAAATGTTTTCCAAATTCGGAGGAAAAATGTAATTCTCCAGAAACCTTCATTATTTTTCGCTCTTTCACACTTTATGCACTTTATTGCATTCAAATAAACAAAATAGTAAAGATATGAGAAAGATAGTAGTAATTCCATAAGACTAACATTGCGTTCACAAAATCAAAATGGCCGGTAGACGGGAGCCTTAAAATATGAAGTTATTCCAAATGATTCATTCGATTTCAAGATAAAATGCTATATTTTCAGAAATAAATGACATAAACTGATACATAATACATAAATACAAAGGGAAAATATGGAAATATTTTTTTGCAAGGAATCGATATAACTTCCTTTACTTACACGCATAATGTCACTTAGATATATAACTTCCTGCAAAAAATACGTTGTGAAGTGTTAGTGGTAATTGATTGTATTGCAGCATAAAACAGTTATAAACTCACATAAATGTGTGGATAAAGGTGGCTCATACACTTAATCTTTTACATACCCCCAAAGAAAGGGTAAATCTCATGGTGCCATATCAGGTAACTTAAGTGGCTGGCTGTGTAACATCGAGTTATCTGGTCCATTGTGACAGATCCAATTTCCCCGTAACTCCGTGAAAGATCCTAAAACAGCTTTTGTGAAACAGCTTCACGAAGATCACACAAATGCTACCTGATTTTCTCTATATAAAACTTCCACATTTTTCCTTTGTATTCATGTATTTCTTATCATTCTATGCTGCTTACTTTTGAAAACATGGAATTTTGAAATCGAATGATTCATTTTGAATAACCTTGTTTATTCAGCTTAATAATTTATCGTTTGCAATAATTTTAATATCCCCTTCTTTACATATTATTATCCACTCCAATATTTTATCGTTTGCTTTAATTCTAATATTTAATTGAATAATTTAATAATTATTTTCAAAAAGTTAGCACGCTTAAGGAGACTATCTCTGCTCTTTGCAAAACTTTGTATAAAACAATTATTTTTGTCTTTTTTTTTTTTGGTGTTGTCAAGTTTTTCAGGCTTTTTTTTCGTTCCTCTTATATAAATATTTTGTTATGATACAAGAAACCTATTATAAATAAAAAAAAAAAAAAAATAGAAAATAGCATGAAACATCACAAATAAGTTTCGCATTGAATTAATTACATTCTACAACTAAATAATCCTGTATATATTCTCTAATTTTAAACCAAACACTTCACTTTCCTCGAATTTGAGCCATGACAATAGTAGCTTGAAAGTCAAATAGGCAAGTAATTAGTGCTCAAAGCATCTCAAATGGAAATATAACGCGAGTTTAATTGGAAAATTATGCAGAGTAGAGAGAGGCGCAGAAATAGTACACATTCATGGCCTTTAATGAATAGATGTCAAACTGTTGAGAGGTACAAATTATTCAAATCAGTGCTTACTACCAATCACGTTATTCTTACTTCATTCAACTTGAATTTATTTTGAGGACACGGGATAGATTTAAATGAATCTCGAAATTCATTACATATCGTCACTAAATGCTATGTAATAACAATATCATAAAAGTGAAGCATCGCACTTATTGCCATTTCAATTAAATAACATAAATCTATGAGAAAGAGGTTAAAATTCACATATTTCACATATTTATCATCATTCATGTATTTGTCATTCCAATCAGAGATCAAAATCAATTTAATATTTTTAATGTGATCACAAATTATGGAAGTTTTTATATTTGATTACAAATTTGGAATGGGATAGGGTGTTTACAGGAGATGAATTTTAAAAAATAACATTAATTATTTTAGTCAGAAATTAAATAGAATTAATTTAAAAGTTGCATTATATTCTACTCTATGATGCTCGTTGAGGCTGTAGTAAATATTTCAATTAAAAAATATAATATTTAAAAATCTAATTTATGATTTTAAATTGAATGCAATACGTTTAAAAGAAATTATCTTTAATTTAAATATCATACTTAAATATGTATTTGGAATTACCAAGATAAATAAAACTCAGAAACAGATTAGAAAAGTTTATTTGATAAAAAAAAGATTCAAGTTTTTATGTAAAGGGCTGAAATAAACATTAAAAATCATGAAATTTACTTCATATATATAAGCTTAAAAATATAAGGTACATCAAATCACATGGAGGTAAAAAATAATTAATTAATTTTTAGCATAAATTCAATTCTAAGAATTTTTCGAAGAAAATGCATACAACTTAAAAAGAGTTTTTTTTAATGTTGTGTGTGTGTATGAGATAAAACAATGTGCGAATATTTTTCTATAACTCTTACTGGTAAAAAATTATAAAATATTACTGATAATAGTACTACCTTTATTAAAAATAGTGCTGATATAGTCAAATATATTTAAATAAACAGATTTATTCTATTCAAAGCTATGATTTTGAAAATCTTTTAAATTCTGTAGGCGAAGATGACCTTATTAAGGTTCTAAAAGAGATTTATAAAGCATTTAATAAAATAAAGTTATTTCATATGAAAAATTTGATTACTAATTGTTTGTGATGAAAGAAAATTATATTGTTTTAAATAATAAAATATATAAACAAATTAAAGATATACCCCAAAATAGGCTTGCAATTAATTGCTTTGCTCATATTTACTTAAATTTATTAATGATAACTTTATTGATTTTAACAGTTTTCTTTTGATGTTTCGGTATTTTCATGATGTTGCGTTTCTTCAAAACAATAATGAAAAACATGTAAAACATTTTTTATCTTTTTATTCGTGGTTCATAAATGAATCAAAACATTTAGGTATTTTTTTAAAAAACAATAAATTTTTGAATAACATATCCGAAAGAGTAATATATCTTGTTTTAACATTCATAAAGTATCATTATGGTCGAGTTTATGAAGTCTCAATATTTTAAGAACATAATTTAACTGAATCTTGTGTAATATAGATCCATGACTAAAATGCAGGATATTTACATCAACTTGAATAAGTGTTAAAAAAAACATTTGCAAGCAGAATTTACTGTGAATTTTTTCAAAATTAATTTAAAATTTATCAATTATAAAATTTAGTTATTTTCTTATTTTAAACTTGCTTTTAGCCATCTAATTGGTTATTGTTTTAGGTGGGGCGTTTCGCCGTACCAGATCACTTTTCAATATTTTATCGTTTGCTTCAGATTTAATTACATTTAGCTGGAATATATTCAATTTAATAATTTATCGTTTGCTTTAATTTTAATTACATGTAGCTGATATAATATACAATTTAATAACTTATCGTTTGTCTTAATTTTAATATCAGAAAAGTTTACTATTGTCGCTTTCTCGATATTTTATCTTTTACTTTAATTCTTATATTTAATTGAGCAATTTAATAATAATTATAAGAAAAGCATATTTTGATTGGCTAAATCTGTTCTTTGCAAAATTTTGCATAGAACGTATTTATCCGTTATGTGTAATTTGAAATTTTTTTTTTATCATATTTTAATTCTTGCCTCTATAATAACTTAATCAGTATATTATTTATTTTATTATTTTACAGAAATATTATATTTTAATATATATATATATATATATATATATATATATATATATATATAT
>BMAW01070704.1:219352-252377 GCA_019974015.1 Nephila pilipes | reverse complement strand
CGAATCAAATGAGAACTCTCTTTCTTTCTTATCGATAAGATATTAATTGATAAGATATTAATACTTTATTCATTACAAAATTAAAATAATTAAATTAAAATGTTAAAAAACATTTTAGAATGAATTTACAAAAAAATTACTAAGATAAATTAAAGTTTTGAAGGCATAAAATACAAATTTAAGTATTACGTGTGCTTACTCAAAACATATCATTACAAAGCATCGAAGTATTAATGTTCTTTCAATGATACGAGTTATTTTATCTTTTAATTTGCATTTTAGTCTTTGATAATATTGAGCATTGCTTAACTTCCAAGATAAAACTTATTTAAACTAAAACTATTTTATTCATTTAAATAAAATTGAGGAAATTTTAACTATTTATATCTTTTTTGATCATCCATATCGCGAATTCCAAAATATGAATCAAGAAATAAATTACTTTATATAAATTGTCTTTTCCTGCTTGTTTTCATACACTGCCTGAATGAAATTATTAATTTTATTGTGATAATAGTAAAAAAGTATAACAGGGAAATAGTATTAAGTAGTAATTTAATAATTTATAGTTAAGATGAGAGAGAGAGAGAACTGCAAAAAAAAGGAAGAAAATTGGAAAAATAAGTGATTGTTTTCTGAAATCAAATTATATATCGGGTAATTCAATACTACTTAATATTTTAAAAAATAAAAAATAAAATAAATGAATTTTTTTAAAAAAATAATTCGTCTAACATTCTATCAGATGTAGCATTTAATTTAATCCCCTCAGTCCCAGCATCATCTGTAGGAGACACTAAACAACACTGTCAAAAAATACCGCTAAGTTAAAATAAAAAGCATCATTGGTACCCAGAACTAGTTAATTTTCTTGTTAATAAATGGTAGTTCTGAAAAAAAATGATTATTAGTGAACATTTTGTATTCGTATCTTATTTATGGTAAAATGAAAAAGGTGTTTTCAGAGAGAAAGAAAATTATACACTTGCGCATCGCTAAGTGTTCATATTTTTTATTATTTATGTAATAAAAAGTTATTAAACATACTATTGAATTCCTTAAAATTGCTGTTTATATGTAACATTATTAATTTCTTACTCAAATCTTCCCACTTCTGATTTAGAAAGCAGTATCGCCTGTAGGAGACATTGGATCAATGGCTATCAAAATCACTCGTTTTGAAACTATAATTATGGAATTTTTTTAAGCTCGAAATGATATTCTTTAATTGCTAACTGAATTCACCAAATATAGATATTTAAAGGATACAGGAAATAATATGTATATGTCAGGAAATGAAATGAAACATAATTAGAGATAAATGTAATTATGTCTAATTTAAAATTTCCCAGAATTCGAATGTATTGGGCAGAAAAAATTATAACTCCTGTGCTCGTAGACAACATTTTTTGGAAATCACGAGTTTTCAATAAGAAACAACTTAAAATTGAGGAATTACTTAATAGTATAAGATAAAGAGAAAGAGAAAAAAAGCGAATGATACATTTTAGAAATTAAGACTCTTTTGCAAATAGTTCGGACAGGAATATTTCATGATTCAAATTTTACATTATACTCATTTTACATTATGCTCATTATGCTAACTATTATGAATTACTCGTTAAATTAAGATTAAAGAAATATTTTAAATTAACATTATGATATCACTTTGTCCCAATGTCACCTCCAGGAGGCACTTAATTTCTCAAAAATAAAAATTAAAATAATTTTTTTAACATTTTTTCAGTACTTTTTCATGTATTAGAACCTATTAATACAAATTATTTTAAAATGTATGGTTCAAAGTTGACCTTGGGTCTGAGGAGGTTAAATCGAAATCAAAATACATAAATGCTGAATTTTTCAGATAATATTAAAATTCACATAAAATCTACAACAATAATTTCTAACTGAAAACAAAACTATTGCTTTAAACGACATTAATAAAATTCTTAGTAAATTTATCTTTATTGAATTTTTAATATCTTGTATGTTCTTAGTTAAGATAACTGGAGGTTTTTAATAGATAAATTTGTCTAATCATTTTAAATATTTTTGCTATGTAAAATATTCGTATAAAATTATTGAGGAAAGGTTAAATTAATAGAGATTGAAAATTAAGCCCTATTGGAGAAAAATAAAATTTTCGTTTCATATGAAATTTAGTAAAGATAATCTTGACATCAGTTTTAAACTAAAGCGAATCATTTCAACGAAACTACTGATAATGAAACGCGGTTTAGTGATAAAAATGACACATGAACCAGTATCTTATGTTCCAAATTACCACATGCCAAATAAACGCTTAAAATATTACTCAATTTTATCGTGAGGCATCCTCATTACTGCTTACGGCCACCTTTGAAAATTTTAATTCTTCTTCCTGCGATTACAAAGCTACAAATTTTATCATTAAACCTTCAGCTATAACAGAAAATAAAAAGTACGAATCCCGCTGCAACTGTCGCAAATCATTTTGATAGCCACCCAAGGGGTTATTGTTTTGGTAGGACGTTTTAGTGTACCAAATCACTATCCTTTTTATATCCTTTGCTTCAATTTTAATTACATTTAGCTTAAATATATTCAATTTAATAATTTATCGTTTGCTTTGATTTTAGTTACATGTAGTTGATATAATATTCAATTTAATAATTTATTGTTTCCTTTAATTTTAATATCGGAAGAGTTTACTGTTGTCCATTTCTCGATATTTCATCGTTTGCTTTAATTCTTATATTTAATTGAGTAATTTAATAATAGTTATAAAATAAGTGCACCTTCGGTGGCTATATCTGTTCTTTGTAAAAATTTTGCATGGAACTTCTTAAAAATTTTATTTTTATTGGGTTTTTTTAGTAATTTTTTTCCTTTATAAGCCGTTACCTTTCCCTAGTAACATCTCATTACCTCGACGATAAAATTATCCCGTTTTCTCACTCAAATTTCCTTTTAACTAGCCTCTGGAACTATTTTATTACGATGGTTGATATGAAAATCTTGCCTTGTGAAAGATCCTTAACTTATGTAAATTAGCTTTACCATATAAGAAGAAATGTGGTTTATAGGATGGAGGCGAGATAGAGGAATTAGAGATATTCATAGGGACATTATATTGGTTTGAATACTTAAGAGGCAATATACTAAACGTGTATACCTAAATCGGACCGTTACTACAAATCTACTTGAATCGGATCAAGTGTTTTGAAGTTGACTATTTTGAGTTACAAAGATAAGTAAAACTGTTCATAATGCTATTTGATTATGATTATTACAGAGTTATTGCGTCTATTAATGACCCCAAAGATTATTTGTTACAAAATGTAAATATATAGTTATATATTTCACAATTCGCATCGAGTCATATATTTCACAATTCGTAAGCTGTATCTGAATGGTAAAATGAACAAGCATACTTTTTCAGACAGCAGAATAATATTTCGTATATTATTTCTGCTGCATTCATTTCATAAGATTCCATTATTAAAACTCGTCCGCGGTAACCTAGTGGTCATGGTAGCGGACTCACAGCCGGCTGTATTTGTCGAGTCATGGGTTCAAGCCTTGATTCCACTAAAAACCCACTATGTAGCCAAGGCTGATGCACATGAAATTTGTAGAGATTCAAAATCCTCCCAATGGTGTTTGTGTGGAAGTTAGGAAAAAGGGCGCCTACTCAGGTGTCGTTCTCGTCACCTGACCAAGGTTCGAAATTACGAGGTCCGTTGCCAATAACCCTCGTGTTGCTTCTAGTGTGATGTTAATAAAAATCAACCATTATTAAGACATTTGAAATGAAATAGTTCAATATATTTGGATTCAAAAAAAAAAAGTGTTAGTAAGACATTTTTAGCAAAATTATGTTTATAGAATCAAAAGTATTTAGTACTTAAATATTTTTTGCGCCATTTTTTTCTCCAATAATTTATTTTGAAATGTGTTATTTACATTTTAAAAAAAAACATCATATAAATAATTTTCTTTCGACCCTTGTTAAAGTTATGTAGATTGCATAAAATTAAGAAAAATTAAGTAGCGCTTTGAATAATTAAGTTACTTTCCTTGTTAGAGTTTTTGACAAAAACATAAGGAAAATTCTATTCGCCATCGAAAATTGATTTAAAAACTTTGGAAAATTATTTACGAATTTTGTCAATTTATTTATCTTTATTTTTAAAGAGATTTTAAATTGTCTTAAGTTTACTTTTATTTCTGCATATTTACATTTTGATTAAAGCTGTGTTTAAATTGACCATAATTATACTGACAAGGCTCAAAGAGTTCGATATTGCGATCTTATTGTGAGAAATACACTAAATATAGTAGGAAGATTGAACAAGACGGAGAATGTAGGATTCCGCGAAAAAAAAATTAGTTCCAAAAGTCACCACTAAAAGAATATATGGCGCTGTAATTGAAAGAAAGTCTTAAAAAATGTTTTATAACATACTCTATACTCTAATGTCTAAACAAAATAATTAAAAACAAAAACATAAACAAAATTTTGTAAATATATAAATATATGATTTATAACAAAAGGTAATTCTATTTCAATATTGAAATAGTTACCTTTTATTTAGCACATTTAACGATTTAATTCATGTTCGTTATGGTAACAGTTTTAAAGCGACATATATGCATAAACGCTAATAAAGTTTCTTTATCTGCAGTTTCACTTACTGAGTCGCAAAGAAAGTAGCAGCAACAGAAGAACCTCTTTATTAAAATTTAACTTTACATCCTTTGGACAGTGTCAGTTTCTTCAACTTTAAAAGGCAATGTGTTACTTTTTGAAACAATAGTATTGAAAGTTATGTGCAATAATGACTCCTTCTTTAAATGAACACGTGTTACTTATCAAATTCTTTTGCCTTACCCAGTGCAACACGTCAGCGATTGTGCTTTTAGAAAGCTCAAAAAATGCGTTAAGGTAACTGTCCTGTGTCAATTAATGGTTCAATAACAATGGTTGTGAAGTTTGAGAAAACAGGTTGTGTGGAGTTTCAGTCAGGTAGAGGACGAAAATGCGTACCACAGGATACGATTGAAGAAGTTAACACAGTGATTGTCAAGAGAGCATAAGAAAATATTGCTGCCTGTTACGTTGAAGGATAACATATCATGGACAGTACGGGAGATAGCTGCTGACACGTTATGTTCTGCTTTTGTGAATGCTGTGCACAGAATGCATTAAGTGGTCCACAAAAAAGCTGGCTCAATTAAACCTGATTTGAATGTGATAAATAAAAGTTAATTTCATTTCAGTATTGATTCTGTATTTTTAAAATTCTCTTTTCAACTACACAACGCTACATATTCCCCTAGCGGTGACTTTTGGACCTTTTTTTTTTTTGCGAAATACTTTGTCCCCACCCTGTTTAATCTTCCTATCACATTTGGAGCAATGCTTGCAATTAGATACAGAACACTCTGACCCCTGTCAGATTAATTATGGCCAACCTGTACATTAAAAATTTTCGTTTCAAATAAGAAATAATGCATACTCTTTGTTTTAATTCTATGTTTTAATTGAAATAATTCATTTTTATAGCACATTTCTATTGCTTATGCCCTCAAATATTTCTTTCTAAGGAAAATTCATGTATTCATCATAAATAACATTACCTTTCAATTTAAGCGAAGTCAGTTTAAAACAGGTCTATATAATTCATTATATTTATCAGAAATGAATCCCTTTCCTCATACATTTTAATATATTCACGGCATATTTAATAGTTTCCGTGAAGACACAATTTATTTTTATTTTTCATTTTAAAAATGTCATTGCATTTTTTAAAATTCAAAAAGAAATTTAAAGAATTAAAAAATAATTTTTCGTAACAAACTGGCTTTTCAAAATATCAGTATATATGCTGTAGTTTTATGTACTAATTTATTTTGGTGAAAGTATTGATAAAAATTGCATTCTATTATATTATTAATTGGACAATAATATTTATTTGTATTTTCTCAAGCTCAAGTACATTTTGACTTATACAAATGATAGATTGAAAGCTTAACATAAACATATTTTTTTTTTCAAGAATATGAAAGATAAAGTGAGGAGGCCTTTGAAAAGGGAAAAATACCATAGAATATGTTTCATAGGTTATCCAGTAATTCTGGGAAAGAATAATCAAAACAAATATGTAAGATAATTTCGTTGAAAAGGTTTTCCGTATCTAACTGCCATTAGATAAGGAAGTAAATGATTATTGCTCCCGTATTTTTATATAAGTATAAAATAACAGAAACATTCTCATATAGGTAGTAATAATAATACTTAAGCCGACGTTAACTTTTTCTTTAGAAAAGTGCTTATTTTAAAAAGTTAAAAACTTATTGAATTTCATGATTACGTATAAATAAAGTAAGTGCGTGTCTGTATATGTGTGTGTGTGCATGTGTGAATAGCTCAAAAACATTGTGCAAGTTTTTAACTGCTTTATTTCAACGCATTTTGTAACGTTTAACTGGTTATAATTTTTATTTTATTTTAATATATTTGTTTTATTTCCCGTTCAGTTCTTTTCAAAAGTGCGTAGTAAAAAATGAATGAATTTATTTTTAATGTGAACTTTTTATTATTTCGTATTCTTGTAAAATACGATTAGTAAGTAGCATGAACTCATATTGAAATTTGATTATTTTTTTTTAGTTCCTAAATTTATTGTGTATAAATTTTCTATATTAAATTTTCCCTAACCGATATACTTAGGATAGTTATAATTTTATAATCATCAATGTATCTGTAATTAATAGAAACATTCCCGTAAATGTTATCTGAAATATGTAAAGAAAATTTCATAATTTTTTTTTATTTTCTGTTAAAGTGTTGCCTGTGTTTATTTTATACTTTTTGTTTGATAAATTTATTCTATTTTGTTGTTTAAATCCCTTTAAATAATTTAAGTTTTGTTATAAAAAGTTTTTGAGCTTTTGTAAGGGGAAAATATTGTTAAACTGCTCAAATATTTATTCTAACTTCATTCATATGAATTTGTAAACATAAAAAAATCCAGAATGCAAATAGAATTTCTTATAAATATTTATCATATTACAATCTACCTTTATTTTTTTATAAAAAATTATTCCTTACGACGATGTCAAAAAGAAACAAATGGGTATAAAAATGTTAAAAAAAATGGTTAAAATGTTGTGTAATATTAAAATCCAATATATTATACGAGTAATGATGTAAAATACTTTAAATAATTCGAATGAAATGCAAAAATTGGAAGCTTTTATGATTTTTTTCTGGCTTATCTACTGATTGCATCATTTTAATATTTGTTATATATTTAAGCATAACAGGGCTACATACTTAAGCGTAATTTTCGGGTTTTTTTTTTTTTTTTTTTTTTTTTTGAGCCAGTTTTTTCTGGTTGCAAAACTATTGCAATTGATAAAATCAAAGTTCATACATGGGATCTGAAAAAAAATTGAAGATATTGATATACATCAAGCAATCTTTTTCTTGAGAAAAAAAATATGCTACGTATTTCTGTTATGAAATAACATTACCAAAAGAGAGAGAGAGAACATTCGTAGTTTCTTCGTTTCGATATTCTTGCACATCTTATTCCATGTTTCAAGATAATTGTCGAAATCGTAACTTTTCATTTAAGATATTTTGTTTAAAACTCATTAATTTAGAAATTTCTAAAAAGATCAAAAACACATTATTTAGAAATTTCTAAAATAATGCATTTTTGAAAAGAAAAAAAAATACTTTCTATTTTTTGAATGAATATACAAATTAAGTTAAGCTACTTTTAAAAAAAATACTGTTTCAGAAGCCATACGTAGGGCAATATTATCTCATTAATTGTATAATTTGATATTTCAATTCATTGTGATTATATAGTTGAATTCTGAATATGTGTATAATAAGAAGTAGAACGAAAAATTTTTAAAGTTGTAATCATATTAACGTTTGTAAAAATATTGATTTCATGAAACGTATGTACTATAACTGAAGGTAATTCCTGCAACTGATATAAAATTTTAAATCAAAAGAAAATTACTTCTGCACTCTGTAGTTGCGCGAAGATTCAAACAAGTAATTATTCTGAAGATTAAGTCTTTCTTTTTTAACAAACGAAACTACGACATGATGCCGGGATTTTAAAGAGTTCTTTTTATAAAACCTTCATCATAATTCTGACCTTAAGCAAATCATACATGGTACTCAGTATCTACGTTAAAAAAAATTATTACAATGTGCTCGACTATTTTCAACTTTTGGGTTTCTTTTCAGTCAGTAGAAAGAATTTATTTTCGCATTACTAACAAAATTAAAAGGCTATTAAACTGAAGTAAGTCATTTGTACGACACACCCAACGAATATCCTTCAAAGCATATTTTTGGCTTAGTATGCAATGGAAAAACTGCTCGACTGAATAAGAGGATTTCTGAAGCAAATTAACAAAATTCCCTGCAATAATATATAAATTATGATTAAACTCATTAATTTTCACAAAATATTACAAACGAAGTTAAACTTTTCAATAACACATAAAAATCTTTACCGATCAAAAGTTTTTGGGGCAAAATTATTCCACTACAATATTCGAAAATTTTCTTGGGTTAATATTAATATTAAACTAAAAATCAGAAAACTTCGATATCGATTTACTTCATTCTGTTTATTACTTATGAGTTAATCTAGAAACGTTATTATTTATGCGTTATTTCTGTGATTGTCGGAATATGTGTAAATATAAATCACATTATGGTAAATAAAACTGATAAAAATTGTAATAAATGTAATGTATGCGTGTAAGCGAAATTTAAAAATTAAAACATATAAATGTAATAAAACATACATTTCTAAACTTAATTCAGAAACATTTTATTCAAAAAGAAAATACTTTCACAAATTATACGTGGTAAAAGTCGTTCTAAAGTAAAAGTTTTTAATTTATTACACCTCTAGATTTGATTTGAATATATTTTACCATTGTAACAAATTTCAGATATTTTTTCAATAATTAAAAATTTAATTCAAATACAGTTTATCAAAGAAAATCTGAATTTTTTACGTATCATATTAAATAATATATTCTGTATAAAAAGCTAATAAGCAGATTTTAACAAAAAGAATATCATAATAGGTATCCAATGTGTCTCAATATAAAAAAAATTATTATTTTCATTACCCTTACTTTGATTTTAAGATCAAATAATAAAACGTTTGCATTAGTTGTGTTGGAGTACATCAATATATTAATTGGAAATAACAGAACGATAGCAAACGGCGCAAAAAGTTACAAATAAGTGGAGTTTCTTAAGTGATTATCTGGAATGTTTTTTTCACATTTAATGTTCATTAATTAATAGCGAAGAGAATTTACATCTCAAAGTTCTTAAAAGTAACGTAAAAGATAGCATCGAGCCTTTTTTACGATTATAAAACACTTTGAATCTTTTTTTTTTTTTTTTTTTTTTTTGGCAATGCAAATTAAGTTGTAGAATTTGTAAATGCAACAAAATATAAATTGAAAGAAATTTTGGAACATCGTATTTTTAATATAATGCTTATGAAATTTATGATATTTATAAAGCTTTTCCCTGGAATAAATTTTTGAGACATTAGCTAAATTAAATCTCAATGTTCTTCAAATTATTAGTGTCATTGATCACTCTTGGCTAAATTTAAATCATCAAGTCAATCTTTGTTTATTCATCAATCAAACAAAATAAATCTATTTATCTCTGTGTGTGGCGCATTTTCGAAATTTATAACGTTCTTTTTACTTAACACACTGAAAAATTTTACTTTATATAGATCAATAAATGCTAAAAATTTTATTAAAAATCCCCAACATTAAATGTAAAATAAGGTTTAGTATAAAATAGACTCTATCTTTACTTAAAAGTGCTCCGAATTGTGCTTTGTGTTGGAATAATTCAGAAATGAGACTGAATGCGAAAGTAATCAAGAAAAAAAATTGATCGTTAATTTCTTCTTCATTATACGAATGAATTTGATACAAAATGTCAAGAAATATTTTGAATTGGTAACGAGCTAAAGCAAAAATTTATGAAGATTAAAATAAGTATACAGAGATATACAAACTCATAGAATAATTCATCAGGTATTAATTTGTATCTGAACAACAAAATTTGCAATTTAAACACTATCATTTTATTTTAATTTCAGGTGTGTAAATTACTAGTTGATTAAATGTAATGAAACAAAAAAAATGTATATTAGATTATACATAAACTTCTAGAATAAATGGGACAATTTTAAAATGCATTTAAGTTTTGAGTCATATAATTTCCCTCAATGTAGCGTTTTATAAAGATCGAGTAACCCAATGAAACAAAGCATCACAGTAAATTCTTGGTTCTGATACAAGAGTAGTAACCACAATTCTTCAAAACCTCAAGACTTCGTGAAAGGATACCTTATATTTTTTAAAAAATCGTATCCTTATGTTGTCGGAATAATTCCGGGTAGTAAAATTATTTTTATTATTTTCAAGATGTAATCTTCAAATGAAGAAATGAAAATCTTACAATTCTTTTTAAAATATTTAATATACCTAAAAATAAGAAAGAAATTTATGTACTGAATGAAACAGAAATGGCTTGCTTAATCTGCATTCTTTTCAATCGGTTTGTTAAAGATAAATATCTTTTTATAAGAAAAATAATTATTTTTTTTAAAAAAACTTTGGTGATGCACTTAAAACTTAAATTCACGCACTTTAAGTTTAAGTATTTTGTGATACAAAGTGTCTTTTTTTTCCTAGAACTCTATAGATTACTTTGCATTTAATAAAATTTCAGAAGAATATTTCTGACGATCTGTTTTTTAGAGTTTGTTTTATTATCAATGAACGTGTCTAGTAATTTTTATGTGGTCTAAGAAAATGTGTAACTATATGAACACATTTTAAATAGATTCATTGAAATGACAGTTTTGATAAATCTTAAAATGTAAAGTTATTAATTTTTGAAATTTCAGTTGGTTCTTTTAATTAATACAAACATGCAAATAGTATAACCATCTCTCCAAAAAAGATGTAAATGCAAATCTTATAGTATAGAACAAATTTATTTTAAGAACAGAACTACTATTTAAAAAAGAATTGTTTATTAAGGTGTGATATGGTTAAACTCGAAGCACAACATAATTACATAAAAACCTTATTTATAAGTGTTTCCTTCATTATTATCTTTCAGAAATTGTTAAAAAGTGAAAACAATCCATGGGGACCATATTCATTATTTAATGCAAAACACAAATCTATTTTTTATGTTTTCGAAAAAAACTCTTAATCTCATTTTATCGTATAGTTTCATCTAACGATCTATCAGAAAGATCTGAGAATTAAAATTTATGTTGTAAACTGCTCTCAATCCGCTTAAGCTTAAAGAGTTTAACATAAAAAAGAACCAATTGATTGGTAAAAGAACAAAAAAAAAAGTATACAAGCAAGAAAACAGTGTTTTTTTTCATTTAATACAATATAATATAATCAGCGAATGCAAGTAAAAAGTTTAGGAAAAATCGGAAAACGATTATTCTATATCGTTTCTCAGTTCAATTCTTTCTTTAATGCTATGAGCCATTCGATAGAAATGTTCTCTTGAAGAATGCAATAAAACCTTTTCTATTCACTTCAGCGCAACGAAAAATTAAAATTGTTCGAAAATATAACTTACTTTATCTTAATTATATTTCAATATAATGAAAATATATTTTCAAAAACATTTTATTCGCATAGTGTTATAATTACTCTCGAATATATTTTCGATGATTTTTTTTGTTAGAAACATAATCAAATTGAAAATTTACAACAGCCAAAACAATTTACCTGGCGTCGGAAAGAAACTTCTCACGGTATTCGCAGCACTGTACGGCATGCGGCCTTTCCTGTAACGGTTATACAGATGTACCATATACGACGGGGGCGAATCGGACCTCGGGGCGGCCGTTCTCAGCTGTAAAATTCGGTTCTCGACCGGCCAAATGCTCTCTGACACACACGACACGACGCTTACCAGCAGTAAGACGTACCACATGATTGATCAAATTTTAGATCAAATGCATTACGTTCACTTCCTGCTCTTCTTTTGAAAATAAACAAAAGAATATATCGGAAAATTAGGAATTTTGACGAAATTATGCGAATTCTAACATTTCGGAAACTACCTGACTGCTATTATAATATTATTAATTACGTATTATTTTTATTGGCATATGAAGGGAGTACAATTTATGAAATTTTCTGCAGTGTCACTAAAATTCAATCGTTTCTGAGAGAAATGGTCGGGGAGAACCAAGCGGGCGATTACGCGCGGATAGAAATGATGTGATTCGTAGATCCCTCTTTTGCGCTGTTGAGAAAAGCGCCGCTGCGCATGTCATGGATGTAGAAAAGGAAGAAAACTTTTCTCTTTCGTAAATCGAATGAAAGTTTTCCCAGAACAATTTCAATTTTCAGTCATACCGCAGGGTATTAAAAGCACTCAGTCCTTCCCTATTAATTATGAAATGGAAACGATTTAATTAATATGATCGATAGTTTTAATCGTTAGCGAAATTACGAGGGAAAAATTTGATGGATTTTGATTTCGGAGATAAAGGTTTCCGAGAAGTTAAGAGAGCATCTCGTTCACCTAAGAAAAGTGAATGTTTGATTTGAAAATTTTTAGAACAACTGAAATTTGGACATTGCCCTTTATTATACATTACAAAATGACAAATAATCACTTGTTTTGAATGTAGATAAATATATATATATATATATATATATATATATATATATATATATATATATTGTTTGTGCTAAGAGTTCTATAAAAAATTCGATATAGGTTCAAACACTATTTTGCTTATCCAAACTTTAATAATTTGATTACTATTTGTATCTACAACTATTTAAAATTAAAATTCATGGACATGCCTTTATTTAAAATTAAAATTGATCAAAATCATACAACAAAAGAACTCTTATTCTGTAAAGAAATATATTCTTTGTTACATGAGAATGACAAGAAATTGTATAAGAATAACCATTTCTTTTTCTGCCTTTTTTTCTATAACATTAAAATAATTTGAATGCTTGATTAATGTAGAAAAATCACAGACAATTGTGAATTTTTGAGTTTGAATATAATCAATGAACCGTATCGTATGAATACAGTAAACAGACATTTTTTTAAAAAAAATAATGCATATTTGATATTCATAAGCAATAAAATCATAAACTGAAACTTTAAATAATTTTTTCAATAACGTCATGGATTATTGTTAGTATTTTTATACTCGTAGATATAAATACATGATCAAAAAATCAAATCATTGATACTCAATCATTTTCTGAAATTGAAAACAACTGACTTTCAAACAGCAAGATCGTTTGATATAAATATATTTAGGCATGTATAAAAATAAAAGTACGAAAAGAACAATTCAAAAGTATATCGAAACTGTTAATTCTGAGCTGCCTTATTTCTTATTTTGTTTCCCAGTTTCATTCTTAGATAAATAATGAAAAATGTAAGAAATCGATATTTTATTTCTATATCTGCAAAATACACTTACGTCTCTTCAGAAATTGTAATGCTCCATTTTATTTCATATTTTATTCTTCAAAAAAATTAGAATTATAAAAGTAATTCTAAAAAGAATAGAAATTATGGATGGCATTCAAACTTCAAATTCGTTTTGAGAAATTCTACTGCTACACGATAGATTATTGGTAAAGAACCTTATAATTCTGATAATATATACATATATATAAAATTTCAGGTTCCTTGATGTATATCATTTTGAAATATTGTGTTTCGCAAAAAACTTGTTTATAGATTCTTTACGGTCAGAGAAATTCATGATCAAATAATCTTAAAGCAGCTGTAAAATTCAGTACCTAAATAAGGTAGGAAGAAAATTTCAAACAGATTTTGAAAGGTAAAAGATGGATTTTTCAAATGAAACCAAAAATAAAAATAATCGATATTTGGATCAAAAGATGTGCTTTGAAGATGTACTATCACCTTAAAAAGAATACGGCTCATTTTTTTCATTGTATTCAAAAGCTTATATTTAATATTGAGATTTTCTCTAGGGATTAATTTTTTTATATTTATTAAGATAATTAAAATTTATTTTATCAATGGATTTATTCATAAATTTAATTGTGTGGGGTGCGTGTATGGGGGGGGGTGAAAAGGGCTTGTTGAAATTGTGAAAAGGGCTACATTTTTCTCTACAGAAAAATATGTTTTATACTTCTTTAAATTTTCAGCAAAACCATCTTTTTTTGTGTTTCGTCGGTACTTTTTTTTGTAAACATTTATGCACTTTTATCCTGAATTAGGTCTCAGAAAACTGTTGTACTCAGCTCTATATATCAATGATTCCCAATCATATGAGAAATTACAACAGGAATACAGTTTAAATCTCTTGTAAAATCTAAAGTAATTGTTTTAAGACACTAAAATTCTGTGTGCATATAAAGTTAAGTAAAACACGAATATCCCAGATAGCCCAAATAACTCATACACATTAACTGTTAACTTGCAGAAATTCAGACTCATTTACTTCCAGTTTTCAAAAATAAAATAATTCTCCTTTTTAGTTTTTCTAAGGAAATTTTCAGTCTTTAATTTTATTTATAGGTATTTTTCGAACTAAATTTAGTACAAAAAAAATAGGTTAAGAAAGTAATGAATATTTTAGGCTGAAATGTAAATGGTGTCCAGAAAAAATGTCGAATTGGAGTCACATTCCTGTTGTTTTCTTGGCAAATATTCCCTTAGGAAGGCATTAATCGTAAGCGATTCATGTTTTAGAAAGAAAGAAAAAATATCCGTGTTACACCAGAACACAAGGATGCTACTTATCCAAATCGAAAAGGAGCTCACTTTAAAAACCACGGCAAATTACATAAAAAGAAATTTACTTACAGATAAGGTCGGCCATCTGGGGGGTGCGGCGGATGTTATACACCGGAGTAAAAAATTGTAATTTTTCTGAAGTAATTAATGCAAAAACAATATCAAGCATTAAATAAAAAAGCATTAAAATTTTTGTTCTTGTTTGTAACTTTTTTTTTTTTTGTTTTACTACAAATTTAGGGCCCCAAATGGTTTCTTGTACCCTGGTCCCTTTACAGAGAAGGCCGACTCTGCCTGCAGAGCAAGTTGAGTAGAATTTGTGTCAGATGTTCTTTTACATATTTAAATAGTAACGAATAATCTTTATAATAATATAAAAATCTGCATCCTTTCAAGAAAATATAATTACAATATCACTTTACTAAATTCATTGTGTTTCTAGGGATAGTATCCACTTATACAATACTTCAATTACTTGAATGTTGGAATAAGAATTTTAAAATTGATAAAAAAAATTAGATGATTACAATATTAGACGATAAGTAGATGACTCATACAATGATTTAATATTTTTATGCTATGGAACGACAGCTATACGGGAATGCTTCTCTAATGGAATCTTAATCAAATTCTCGGAGAAGCCACTTTTTTACTAAATGCATTAGCTTGTCACTCATGATAGGAAGGGGGGAAAAATTTCGATATGTGCATTCTTTAAAAGGATACCATTTGTCATTTATAATTTTCATCAACCATGTATTTTCGTCTTTTTCTTGTTTCTAATTTTATTTTAATCATTTTATCAAATTATTAAGAGAGTTTCAAATAAATTATAAGATGTAGAAAAGTTTGAGAATTTTGTCTAATATATTTAAGAGATGAAAATTTGTCAAGTACCTGTAGTGATAGTTTTTAAAGAATGTATGGAATAAAATTCCTCTTCTATAATAAATTGCGTGAAAAATATTGCACATGTTATAAAATCTCGAAGGTAAAATTGATATTTTCTAAATCGTTTCCGAATAAAGAAAAAAGCATTTTTATCTCTCAAGTAAAACTAAAACTTTAGTTATTAAAAAAAATAGACGAATTTAATACCCTTTTAGGTAGAATACAGTAAAACTAATAACATACAAAAGGAACTTTGTAAGACGCTTTAGGATATTATATTTGGATACGTACACATATTTTATTTCGTGTAAAATTACTGAATAAATCTGTAGACATTTTGCAGCATATCAAAAAGGAATTCCTTTAACGTACAAATGCATATAATTGTGAACAAAACCAGGAGTTTTTATTACGAATTATTAAAAATAAACTTGAAATAATATACACACACAATTCTGTGTGTATAATTTTCTTAAGAAATGGTTTAAAAAAGAGTAAAAAGAATCGAACTGAGAGTTTTGAAAAAAATAATTACTTAATATATTTATAAAAAACAAATTTTTATGAAATAAAAAACTCATCTACCTTTATTTCTTAATATTATACATAACACAAATACTAGTAGAATTGTTCTATTCGTGTGTATATAAAAAGTGCAATTTTTTTGTCTTCCCGTTCACGAAGGCTCAACTCCAAGTAAGAGGTTACAGGCGAAGTGCGATTAGGAACTTAAGTTCAAAAGCTTAAGACTTGATTTTTTTAAACGCATTATTAGTTTTATCTTCTGATTATTTTTCGTCAAAACATATATGTAGTGTTTTAAGAGTCCATCGCTTCAATATTAATTTAATTTCATCTGAAAACATTTTTTCTGTTTTTTTCTGTTAATTACGAATATTTCAGACTTGATTTGAGGATAATTTTCGACTTGTTTAGAATGTATAAATAATTGAGATAACTATTTAAAAATATTTATCACCAACACAAAGTATAAACAGTTTATTGCTTTACTTAATAGTACACAAATCTTTCCTTAATCACTGAAGAAATACTTTTTTTGCAAACATAAATACTATCCTATAAAAAAGGTGAGTTCAAATATTCTTAGCAATTTTAGCGCGATTTTTAATTAGGTTTCTTAAAAGGCTTACTGTGATGAATTTTAACAAGTATGCCTTTCTTTTAACCATTAATGTTAGCAAATTCATAATAAAAAGAGATAAAGTGGGTAAACATAGCTTAATTTTTATATTGATTACCAATCATTCAATATTATATACGTTTAACATATTCTCAAGTTCTTAAATGAAAATTTTATGCCTGAATCATTCATAGAGAGAGGAAAATAGTAAATAACATCATAAAATATTTTCTCTTTTCAGAAATTTTCAATTAAAAGAAATAAACTCAATTACTTGAAAATAGGAGAATCTAGATACATTTATCCGAAAACCAAATTGAATTTTAAGGAAACTTTATTATAAGAAATGAAATAAGTCTTACAATTTCAAACCTTATTGAATATAAGAAGAATACGGCATATTTCTTCAAGAACTTTTTTTAAAAAAATTAAAGATGAAAGAAAAATTTTATCATTTTGTTCTTGCTCTTTCTTTCAACAAAAATAACATTTTTTCCAAAATGTTATACAATTATCAAAATTCCTAATAATTTAAGTTTATCATAAGCCTCAAAAGTCGTAATTTATATCGAATTCGTTCTTTTTAAATAGATAAAAAAATATATGTACACATAAATAATATATTTTTATTCATAAATTTGCTATTTGTTAAATGTAAGCCTTTTGCTCAAACATTTAAGTCTAAACATATTTGAATTTTTCAAAGGATTGCATATTCTTTTATAATAAGAACATTTTATTCTTTCAAAATGCGAATCGATATTCGAATGCGATGAGTTATTCATTCATAAAACTGACGTCGAAAAAACTGCGATTATTGGCATTCTGTATGAAACGAACGGAAACTACTTTAGACTTAGATCCTCAACTCATCTCAGAATGTTGAAATTTGCCCCCCTTCCCAACTTGATGAGAATTTCCTAAATTTATATAGACCATTTGCAGAGAATGTATCCGAGTTCCTACCGTATATGGGCATACCAAACTGACTCAATGTTCCCCGTGCGATTCCATACGCTCAGTTGTTGGTTATTTACGAGTTTAATCAAATGATTTTAGCTCCTGTGCTTCAACCATTCCCCTGTTCCATAAAGATTTAGAAGTTTCTTCGATTAAAGTTGCCAAATATTAAGGAAAGAAATCTTGTTTGTTTCTTAGTTATAGTCTCCAGTCGTACCGAGTTGTTGTTTCAGTTGGTTGTTCTTTTGACTCAAGGTTTTACCGTTGAATGTTTCTCCTTTTCATGTTATTGTTAAGCTTCGGTTTTTCCAGTATATTAAAAGAAAGAAGTTTCGTGAACAAAAGTTATTCATTTTCAAAGATTATTTTTAGATAATGAAAAGAATTTAAGACACAGATTACACAAAACTTCGCGATGGAAAAATATCTAATTGAAATAAAAGAATTTTTTTAAAAAAAATTTTCCCAAATAAAATAATCTGTGTTTTCCTGAAGGATTGAAATTACTTTCTTTTTAAAATCAAGTAAATTACATTCGATAAAAGGAACAGATTAATTTTGAAAGACATTCATCTTTTCAAGTTTGTATTAGTGCATTGTTTTAAAACAGAAAAAATTAACCTTAAAAGCAAGGAATTCGCTCTCGAAATAACTGGAATATGATGCTATTGTTTCATGTAAATCGAAATTTTCAAAGAAAATATCAGTTTACTTTTCAATACACACATACAAAAAAACAATGATAGTAAGTCTTCAGTTTTTCTAAAAATAAATGATGAACTACAACTGAATAGATTTTAATTAGAAAATTCCATAATAAATTTTAAAGAGGCTAAAAGCAGAAAATAAAAATGCTAAATCTTAAGACTAGTAGTAATATTTATTATTTTTAAAACTTTACTTACGAGAAACAAAATATTTTGTTACAAACATTTAAGCTGTTCGCATTCCAAATCTGTTAACTGCATTTTTTCTAACTTATTTAAAATTTTACAATAAAGAGGGGCTTTTCTGTCTTTTGGCGTTTTATAATTCAAATTAATTTTTTAGAGCGTTTAACACCACTCTGTAACATAACTTTTATTAATCAAAAAAGGATAAACGATTTAATTTATATGCCTCAGTGATGATTTCCTCTTTTTTAATAATAAAATGAATAGTGTTAATCAACCAAATATTTTATTAGACTCCCATTCACAATATATATACTAAAATTATTTATCCTCTCTTCCAGTCCATTTTCTCTCATGGAAATAGTATTTTATTCATATAAAGGGATATTCCAAATGATTCATCCGAATTCAAAATTCCATATTTTCAAAAATAAACGACGACAGAATGATAAGTAATGCTTGAATGGAAAGAGAAAATATGGAAGTTGTTTTTACAAGGGTTCAGTATAACCTACTTTAGTAACACATATGATGCCAGTTCGATAAATAAATTCCTGCCAAACACTTAGTAAAGTGTCAGTGGTAATTGATTGTTCAAATAAATTTATACGTAAGGTGGCACATTCTCTTCATCTTTTACAAATCTCCAAAAGAAGAAATCTCGAGGGGCATTAGATGATTAGACACGGGAATCGCATATCAGATAACTTAGGGGGGGCAGCTGTGTAACATCAGGTTATCTGGTCCACTGCGACCGGTCATACTGTGAGATAGTTCCATGTAAAAGCTTTTTAAGGTTTTCGTACACCTTCGGAGAAAATTTTTTGAAATACATTGATATTTGTTATCAAAATATTTTTAATGCTAAAATATAACCTAAAACTATGAAAAACACATTTAATAATTTGCTTTTAATTCAAAAAAAAAATTGAGGAGTGGAAAACATGGTGAAAATAGAACATAAATTGATTACCAGAATAACGCTCATAACTCAAAAGTAAACAAAAATATCAATATTCTGCAAATTTTATCTTATTCATCATAACATTTTTTGGGGATGGTACTACTTTCATGATGAAAATCATATTATTACAGTTTTTATTGTATTTCGAGTCAAATAACAATGAAAAATCATAAAAAAAAGTTATAACAATACATGATTTACACCTTTGTTTCTAAAACCATATCAATTTTACAACCATGAAAACAGTAGACTTAAAAACTATATAAGGAAGATACTTGCAAAATTTAAATTAATTTGGCTCATAACTTTTTCTGGTATCTACATTGTCATATGTAATTATGTCGAGAAAACTCATTTTGAGAAAAATCAAAAACAAACTTTCAAATCCAAATAAAAATTAGATACCGAGTAAATTTCAAATCCCTATAACTTAAGTTCTAAATAAGGTATAAGCAAAATTCAAACACTATTAGAAAGAAAAAAAGTTTAAATTTTAAACTGACATTAAAATTAGAAAATCGAAAATTTTGACCAAAATGACGTTTTAAAGGTGTACGGATGCCTTAAACAGCTTTCATGAAATACCTTCACGAAGAACACACGAGGGTCATCTAATGACTTCTACATTTTTCCTTTGTATTCATGTATTACTTATCATTCTGAGTCCTTTATTTTTGAAAATATGGAATTTTGAAATCGGGTGAGTCATTTTGAAAACTCCTGTATTTTTGGTTATTTGAGTGCAGAAACTTAGAAATTTATTCAGTTTTACAAAATTATTTCACAATTAAATAAATAAAAAAGATCATTAATTGATATCAAATTTTATTACATATTTAGATGCCAATAACTTGAATTTTGAGAAGATTTGAGTCACAGACGAAAAACTCTGACACATTTTTTTCATCGGATAAGAATGATGTTATAAAAGTCGATACATTGTATCATTTGAGCAAACGATTTGTGAGTGGGCTCATTTTTGAAGTTGTTACTGCATCAAATATGAGTATGAAACAATAAAGTGAGCATATATTGCATTCATTTTCTATACTGCTGCATTGAATATGAGTATGAAACAATAAAATGAGTATGTATTGCATTCATTTTCGATACTGTTGCTGTATAGAATATGAATTTTAAACAGATAAATATAAATCACCTTAAATTTTAAGGGACATAAATAAGCAAGTCTCCTTTCTTCAACTAGTTGCAAGTCTCATTTTCTTCATTTTACATATTATTTAACATACACTTTATTCAGTTTTTATCACAAAACTTCAAATCAAAATTCTTGCTTTTACTGTGTGTAACAAAACTGTTACATTTAGAAACAAAAATGCAATTGTTATGTGATCATAAACTGTATTTTGAACTTATACTTCAAATCTCAATCAATTCGAGTTTTATTATAAATCTTTAAAAATAACGAAAGTAGATTCGATTCGAGAGTTAAACTCTTTTCAAAACAATTGTGAAAATAATTTGAGCTATTAGTTCCAGAAGCAATTTGGTTCATTAAAAATTATATTTATGTGTCTAGAAGCAATATATAGTTTTGTTAAAATCCTATACATGCAGAAAATTGAGTTTTATTTAAATCTTAGTCTTTTAATAATAAGTTATTGCAATTATTTTGGAAACATTATGATGAATATTACATTCTCCATAGTAAAAACTTAGTGGACAGTATTTTTACTGCCCCCCCTTTTTTTAAAATACATTTCCTTTTTAATTAACATCAAAATAAAGCTAATACCTATAATTAATAATTCATTATAAACAGAGAAAATAAAACAAACCAAATCACATTTTTGGAAAATTTATTCTGAATATCACACACATACATATCAGGCATATGAAATATAAAACATTCATAATTTTGAAACAAGAATATTAAAAAAAAATGTATAAGTTTTAAACTCCTTCAGATGAAAGCATGTCGCTTTAAAAATCACTTATAAACACTGCTTCCATACTATAGTCCTACTTCATCCCCATTTGAACAACATAGCTTATGTTTTAATGTAGTGTTCAATGAGGTATCATTTAAAATATAGGAAGTTCAAATATTCAAAGGTACATAATTTAAGATTTTTTACTTCTTTCAAATCAACAACATCTCGAGATGTTATTAAATATGAGTGAAAATGTTTTTCTAATAGTGCTGTTTCAAATAAATATCATAAATATACATCGTTATTATGTAGACAATTTTTAATTTTTAGAAAGAGAGGCAAGTCATCTGCACAACCAATTGATACAAATATATTTTTAAAATATATTGCACCATTATAGTATAAGCTATTGCATGTAAGAATTTCTGTTTGGTCTGTTAAACCATCTATTCTACATAGCAGTTCTTGTTGCTTTGAATTATGAACTTGGACACACCTTAGATCCCAAAACATTTTTTATACAAGGAAATCTAAAGTTTTCTTTTTAAGTTAAAGTTTAGTGAATTAAATTTACTTAGACGGAGCTTGTCTTCTTATGATTATAAGAAAATATTAATTTAACAAGATTTTTTTTGTAGAAATATCACAAGTGTTTTCAATTAAAGCTAAGCAGTATGGTCATATGAAAGCATGGCTTTTTTGCATTACATATTATACATAATCTAATTTAAGCAATCTAAATAACATAAATCTAATTTAAACAGTATGGATAGGTTCATAATTAAGACAAAATATCCATTATACATTAGTTTGTAAGTACATTTAATTTTTATACATAATGTCACATATTGTAGAAAAATTTTGGGATATAGAATATAAAGTATTGAAATTTATTATCGTGTTTCATTTTGCAAATTGATTTTGTTCATTTTGTATTTTCTAATCCAAAAAAAGTATTATAAAATTTACAAGAAATTACTCTCTTAGAAAGATTAATTGCCTACAAAAATATTTTGTAAACTTGCCTATTTCAAGACATGCAAGCCATTTTATAATTGAATATAAAAGTAAAACTAAAATTATTCCAAATTAAAAAACACTACCTTTCATATTTGTAAATAAAAAAAGGTGCTTTAGGGGCAAAAATATATTTCATGGCGAAATAACGGTTATTGGTTGGCCACCTTTAAAAGGAGGATTTTAAATTATGTGATTTTAGCACTTAGATATGGGTCATGATATACATAAACTTGTTCATTTTTGTTATGACCGATATTATGTTCTACTGCAACAGCCGCTGCCATGTTTTGATGTTTGCACATGTTGCTTAAAGTTGAGTTCATTTTTGGCCTGAATGAATCAAATAGTATGACTTATTAGGTATCTAAGTAAATTGCATAAAACTTATAACACTATATTTTTTAAATAATCTGCCAAAACAAAGTAAACATTTATCCCCATTCACCATATAATTAAATTGGTCGTTAATCATATCTAGAGAAAAATTAATAATTTTACCAACATATATGTCTACAAAAACAAACCGGTGTGATATTACATCGGATTTAACTATGTGCAATTTTTTTACATCTTGTACATCAATTTTATTTCAATTAATATACTAAATATTATCATATTTCTCACAATATTCAATTATTTACATTCGGAAGGAAATAATCTGAGTATATTTTTACACATCTGGTTCAATTGTGTTGTTAAAATATCGCTAGGTAAGCCTATTTAAACTTGATTCTGGCGTTTATTTATGTACTAATTTAAGCTTTAAATTATTTTCTGGTTTAATCAGATGCATTTCTGAACTTTTAATGGCCATTTTAACATTTTGTTTCGATTAAGCTTATTTTGTATTTCAGATTATTTCATGTATAAATATTGTTACGTATCATTAGATCATCGGTTGATTTTAACATGTTAAAAATAAAGGTCCCAATATTTATTCTAGTATTGTAATTATTCTAAACCCTATGAAAAATAAACGTGAATAGTTAAAGTGTAATTAAGCTCTTCTGAATTATAGTATCTTTCCCATATAAGCACCTTATATTTACCAGGCTAATTCAGTTTTAAAAAATAAAGCAACATTGGATTAAATTATTTTCTCTTTTAATCAAGATGCATAATTAAGATGCAACAATTATATAATGATTTATGATTTAAACAGGTGCAATTTTGTACCTTGAATTAAAGTTTTTTTTTTAAAATGTGTTTTGCAAACAAAATTAATTCATCTAATCATATGTTGATTATAATGTTTCAAAAAGGAATCAACAGTATTTAAGAAAAACATATGTGAATATGTAAATTCTATGTACAATTTCAAATTTAATAATAGCAAGTATTGAATTCTTTTTCTGAAAGTAATATTTATTAATCAAATACTATTTTTACTTATATGTTTTAATGTAAAATTAAGTGCAGAAAAAATTATGACTATTGTGAATAACAAGACACATACCAAACTTATATTAGTGATAATCTGATTTTTAAAAATATGTATAAAATGTTAATTTTTAAAATTATATTTGAATAGATATAATACAGTCGGGGGAAAAAAACAGAATTTTGAGGAAAAAGGAAATTTTACATTCTATAAATCTTGAGTATTGCTTACAATCTATTAAATGTGATTCTTGCTTTTTTCCAATCAACACCGGAACCTCGGTTTTACTTCGTAATTCATCTCGGCACAGGCATATTTCTTAAAAACATTAACTTTAAGAAGTGCATGAATAAAGTGGATATCATTTTATAAACAAAAACACAAATAATAACAAATAAAAGGACTAAATAATATGCTTGGCCTTGTTCTATGATGAACATTTATAAGCATTTTTACAATTTATTGATAATATAACAGTATAATAATTTTACAATATATTGATAATATAACAATATAATAATTTTACAATATATTGATAATATTTATATAACTATAGTGTTTGTGTGATGTATCGAATACAAAATAAATTGTTTTATTTATTTTGTGTGAATGAATGTTGGGAGAGTTAATGCATAGAATAAAATCTGAACATACAGCACCAAATATTTATTTAAATTTTTGCAACATTTTTAAGTCCCTTTTAAAAAAACCAAGATATGAAATGTCTGTGTTTAAACCTTAATTAAATAAAAATCAAATTTTGAATTACAACACAAACAAATAGTGGTTCCTCAACCCAAGTCATATGAGTTTAAAACAGATAACTTAAAAAATGTGAGACAATAGTGATGAAACACAAGACAATTACATATAATACGAAGAAAAGTAATTTGGACATAACAGGAAGGATGCCTGATTAGACTGTGAAAATTTGGTTCCAAAATACACATTAAATTTGTTTTTCAATTAAAATGATGTTCTTTAAAAAATATATTCTGAAATTATCTTACTCCTGTCATAAAGCATCTGAAATTTACTTCAATTCATTAAAGAATAATCTGGAATAAAACTAATTTTGTCAACAATTTATTCTATGTGTATAATTTCTTACTTTTAAGTACCAAAATGTTATTCTATTAGATATTCTCAGAATTATACACAAATATTCCCGTGTATGAAAATAATTTTCAAGAATGATCAGTACGAATTAAAGTCAAGAAGTCTCTAAAAATACGATTACAATGTAATACTATGGATAATCTGCAACACACAAGTAATTACTAATTAAAAATCATTTTCTAAACTGATCAATAACAATTCTTAAAACATAATAGAAGCATTCTGAAGATTTTTTACAATATAACCTTTCAAATATGCAATGTTTAAAAAACATTTAGTACTTTTGAATTAATTATCCATTCAAATTTGAAAATTCTCAATGTTATACATCAATAAAAATTACCAGACAATTTCAATTTTTCCCAGTCGCCAAGAAGTACGCTAAACTCAGATGCACCCTAATCAAATTATTAGCAGAAATAAAGAAACATTTTTTAATATTCATGTGTTCTTCCGCGTGTAGTGTGGTAAATACGAAATATAGTTCGAAATATTTAATCAAACCATATTTATTTTTGAACCCCAATTTTTAAAATACGTAGCTAGTATATAAAAGGAATTTTTGTAGTCCTCATACCTGTAATAATTTTTTGAGAGTGTTGATTTCCTTTTTTTTTTTTTTTTGGTTTTGAATGCATGTAATGTTTTACATTCAATACAGATATACGTTCAAATCTAATACAAATATACTCATTTCAAAATGAGTACGTCTGGGTATTCATTTTTGAATATTTCTTTTTTCTCCGCGTTTATACTTCGGGAGGACTATGAGATTCACTTCAATTTAAGATGCATTACTTTCCATTATTCTGAATGACAAGTTTTTCAGTGAAATCAAAACTTGTGTGAAGGGGAAATCAAAACTACAGCTCAACTGAAACCCACCAGATACGATCATGACCTCTCAGCCACCGAGGCCACTTGTAAGATAAAACCAGTCAGTAAAAATATTTCCCACGTTGTTTATTCAATTTTCTTTTTAAATTGAGAATTTTCAAAACAAATATAAATGTTATATTACTTCTCTCTACTTTCTACTTTATACGAGGGATGCTCCGAAAGTAAATTTCGCTATTTTTTTCACACGGAAACTTTATTGCCAACAAAACTAAACCATGTCATCATGAACTATATACCTTGCACTATTTTTCGGCATAGTAGCAATTGGTATTGAGACATTTGTCGTTGCGTACACCCAGTTTGAAGAAACCTCTTCAATGAAACTTAGTGCCCTGTAATGCAAGGAATTGTCGTGCTGCCTGCTAGACCTCAAATAGTTTTGGATGGACCTGAGAACGACTAACACGCAGTGTGGAAGTCGCGTCTGACACCTCGCTTGTCCACTAACACTCTGTTCTGTGCTCTAGCAATTATTTTTGTTCGTGGATGTAGAATGACACCAGCTTCGACATACATCCTCCACACTCTACCATCCTTCACTGAACATACAACATCAGCGTCCATTTGACGAGACATGACCTGTTCACCATACACGGCCTGTAGGAGTTCATGGATGATGGACACACTAGTCCTACGTGACCATTCATACCGGATAACAACACACATTTCCATTATCGACCACTTTGTCAGTCACGTCTCGGGCACGCTAGTATGCTGCTATTCTTTTTTCTTCATCGCTCTTCGTATACGTCATTTCTACTCCACTGAGCTACATCCGTCATTGGATCAGCAACGAGGGTAGATTCTTATGGCGGTTGTTTGTTTCATCTGGTGTACCATGTGCTCTTTCAAAAAAAAAATGACGAAACTTATTTTCGAAACATCCCTTGCAAATAGACCTCGTGTTGCTTCTGATTGCAACGTTAACAATCAATCCATTCTAATACTTTGTAAGCTTATCTAATACGGTCAGTGTGTGGCTTATTTCTAAAAAACAATATTTGCTTGTTTGTTAATGTAGAACACAATTTTGGCAAACTTTACTTTGAAAAGTTGTCATATTTTGTGACCGTCATACCTAATTTTAGAGCTGAAATGTATCAATCAAAATGCAACAAAGCGATTAAACTTAATATAATTTTTTTTAGTTTTAATTTTTAACATTTCATCATCTTTTATGTAAATTTTCGTTAAGTAATATAATTATCATACCATGAGATTATTTATAAAATTTAATTTAAAAGTTTAAAAATTTAGAACTGGAATTTAGTGAGACATAAAAAGTTCTTTCAAGCATAATCAGTCTTATAAAAATTATGCGTTAATGTACATAGAAACACTTAGTTTGCTCCTGTATTTCTCAAGTCCCCCGCCCCCCCCCCATTTTAGAAAAATATTATAAAGATATAAAAATTAACAAACAATTTATTGCTATATTCTATTACATTGAATAAATATAAAACCTCATAAAATTTGAAAAATACAGCCAAATTTGATGGGAAATTTGATAAAAAAAACATCTTTGATCTTCGATATTTTGCAATAAGTTTCTCGAAATAATTGAAAAATTTGATGCAAATAAAATAAATTATTTTAAATATTTTTCTAAAAAGTTTTACAGGGGAAAAAATCAATTTTGCTTTTGATAGAGCCAGCTAATGAGTCTGATTAGGGAACTAAACATTTCAAATACTTCTTAAGAAAATAGGTTTCTGAAAGGACAGTTGTTTTATATTTGTTCACTCTCATTCTTACATTTGTTTTATCGTTCTATTAGGGTAATAACTTAAAAATCTCTGATCAATTTTTCACAATAAATAAATTGCCACTCCGGACCTACCGTGAAGCCGGGCTGATACTCGCTAAATCTGTCGAGACTCTCTAAGTCCTCCCAATGGCGTGGAGTGGAAATTAAGCAAAGGTAGGGCAAGCTCAGGTGTTATCTTCCTCGTTTCAAAATTATCAGGTCCGTGGGCTATAGCCCCCTCTTGTTGCTTCTAAGAGCGACGTTAATAAACAATCACAATCATTCAATCTGGTTACGAGTAAATTATCCTACCGATATGAGAAAAAACTTCCATTGTTGGGTGTTTCTTTTTCTTTTCTTTTTTTTGCATAAGTTTTAATTTAGACAAACATTAACAGACTGCTAAGACTTGAATAATGATGATTTAGCACTTGTGGAAAAATGTTTATTAAGAAATGCGTCAAAAGCGGATCACCTATTTAAAAACAGTAAGAAAATTCGAAATTGATGATACGAATAAAAACATATGTCCTTTTTTCATTAATTCAAATCAGTAAAAACTATGAAGACCATCTACGGAAAAGTCGTGCACACAACTACACATATCAAAGAAATAGAGATTAAAGTTCCTAAATTTACAAGATTTAGAAGAAGAAAAAAGCTATCTTTTGGGGTAAACTTCGATGCATATGGATGATGCCCATAAAATACATACTCTGTCTTTGCCGTGGGGCGAAATCGGAAAAAAAAATTCTCTTCAGGTTGTTTCGAAACTCATGGGCAAAAATTTTAGAGCTGATAGAAAATAACACCTAAACAAGCAATTTTCAACGAACAATGGACAGACGGCGTTGAACTGGAAAGCATAAAGCGCGAGTTTTTCTTACACATCGTCATTTATCCCGTGGATTTCAAGGGGCATGGCCAACTGTAAATAAAATTACTAACGGTCATGTTTTTGTGGTTGATATCACGTACTCAAATATTCATAACCAGATTTCCTAAAGAAACGCATTTTGTCTAAGTATAAAGAGTAACTAACACGGTACATCAGAACAAGATATTTCTTCTTTTAAAACGTTAGATTTTTATAATGAAAACAGTTGCCTATCCAGAGATCTATGTTGAGGACGTGCAATTTCGATTCGTATAGAAAAATTTTTGTAAACTTGGCTAGTTAATTTTATGCATCAAAGTATGATTTTATTTCTTTGTCAATTAATCATATAAAAATTAATCATGGTATAATGATATAAATACATCCTAAGATATAAAATTCGGCACTCTGTAAGGAATAGACCAATTGCGACGAAAATGGTATGAGATGAACAAGATTAGAAAAAGAAACAATTACAATTTGAAAACAAATATTCCACAATTTGAATGGTTGCAAAGTTAGGAAGTCGATACAGCGTTTATTCCAATTTCGCCAGGGTGCTAACTATCTAAATGTGTGTTTGCACAGATTGATGAAGTTCCCAGATAATGTCCTACGGAATTTCTTGCCTCATTGTATTCAACTGTTAAACTAGTTAAATAGATAACATTCCGGAATGTTTGCAAGCGCTATCACATCCCAAACGGGCCTTAAGGAGGAAGGAATCGGGTGACCAAGTTGACCAAGGATCAGCAGGCTTGAAGACAATTCATAGCAAAGCATTCCGTGTGGCCTCGAGCATTATATTGCCGAAAAGTAAGTCCGATATAGTAAAAAAGGAACAGAAGCACAACAAATAATAGAATTTTGCCTGTGTTCCGTTGTATCTTTAGTGTGCCAACAGCACAAGAGCTCATCTATCAAAGGAAATAGGACACTAAATCGTAAAGTCCTATTGTGGATCTATATCCCATACGCTGCCCTGGACTTCGACATACACATCTATAGTGGTCGTTTGGACACAGATAAGGGACTTGTCTCTAAAGAATAATCTTCTCCAGTCAACGCTGGATTGAGCCCAGTATCATTGTAATTGGATTACATGATGTACGACCGTTAGGGATTAAGCGACGTAACGATCAGAGCGAGCGTCTTTCAGATGTTTGTGAATAATCCTGTCGTTAACTGGTGTGCAAGTCACACGTCGGATTGTTGACGGAGAGGAACCTGTAACTGTGACATCCAATCTGACAAACACTTTTTTTTTTTTTCAGAGTGATAGGTCGACCGCTTCTGTTTCTTACTCAAAAATCAGTCGTTTTTCAACCTTTCTTTCCAGCTTCGTCTTATCATTGTATCAAAGAACGAGCTATTCTTCAATTTTCCCATCTAACCCCTTTCGATCCAATGGCATCTCTTTCAAACTTTAATACATGTTCGTAATGAATATGAACCCGTCGGGGAGGAATTGTTACAACAATAAGACTGTAAATATCTGGATTCGACATGCTATAGACATTTTGAGGAACTAATTGAGAATCGATCCTAATATATACCAGCTGGTTTCTCTGTTTCAATGCATTGAAGTTCCAACTGTTAATTAAATTTGACACAAAATATTAGTCATTTGCATGTTCAGTCAAAATGTCTTTGCATACGAAATTTCAATAATATGGCCTTATTTTCATGTGGATGTATCAATTTTTATCTTATAGTGTATTACAGTATGGAAGAAACACGAGATCCATTAGTAATTAATTGTAAAAGCAATCGAAGGCCACACAAGACTAAATGCGTGTATGCTGTTAGTAAAGTTTTGTCGCCTTTTTTATGGAAAATTATATATACCTGTGGCACCAAGAAAAAGTTAATTTTTTGAAATAAAATTATACATACCTGTGGCAACGAAAGTAATTTTTTGCTTAGAATAAACAATGATTTGTTTCAAAGGTTGTCCACCAATTTTTAATCGAAAAACAACTCCCAAAGTAAGAACTGGTTTCTTCAAGCAAAATATTTTTTTAAAAAAAATGTGTGGAAAATAATAGTACGAAATTAGCATTGTTCTAGAACTGTGATTTTCAACCAATGAGTGTTCAGAATTTTTTAAAGATCATTAATTATTTTTATGGAAGCAGTTCCCACCGTAACTTATAATTTACTAATTAAAACGCTCTTTAAATTAATTTTACGAGCACGCTTTATTGTTACAGTTTATTTTTTACAGAAATTTCACGAAGGTCGACCTCACCACCTTTTCTGCTAAGCTAATTGACTTTCTCGGTATTAATGGTCTCATGCGGGTAGACCAAATAGCTAGTAAACAAGAAAAAGCAATTTTGAATTTTATATTAAATAAAACACTGTCTTATTTCTAAAATAGGAAGAATTTAAATGAAAAAATAATATAAGAGTTAATGACATATTTTATTACACTTTTTCTACACAAAGAAGTTCATTCATTAAGATTATTAGTACCTGAATAATAAAAGATATTAGAGAACACAATCAAAATTATTGATTATATCTAAAATGCAGTTTAGCAATCAAGAATATTTTCAGAGCAGTTTTTCTCAATGGATATTTCTCCCTGCAGCTCTTATTGCGTATGGAAATGAGACGATTATTTGACGTATGAGCTCCATCGAGATTTTATGAATTTGAAATATCAACCTTTTTTAATATAACATTTTAAATTAGTCAATTTATTTAGAATATGGTTAAACAAAAATATATTTCTTGCGGATTTATTTCGATGTTCAAAAATTCTAATAATATACAAAGAAATCATGAAAATATTGCCCCTCCCGTCCTATTCATATCTACATATAAAATTAGTCATTTCAATAAAAAAAAATTACTACTCTAGAAGAAAAGGATTAAAAAGTAAATAATGCAATTGTTTTTTTAAAAAAAAAAATTCTGAGAAGTGCAAAGTGAATAAAAAGTTTTCTACGAAATTTCACACAATATTGAAAGATTTATCGTAAACAGAATTTAAAAAAAATGAAAAATATTTTTTGTACAGGAGATTGACATTACGTCTTTGAACGTGTAAGATTTTTTGATGCATGTACTCAAGTAACTTAATATTACAGAAAAGAAAACAAAAATAACATAGAACTGCTTTTAAAATATTCAACGGCGATCATTTAGTTAACTGTCCCTCAGGTAAATCTCTAAATATTACAATACGGCAATATAAACACTTCACGTTATATTTGAGTAAAGCTAGTTTTATTACAATGAATAAATTTAAAAACCAAAAGCGATCCGTTAGAACCTGTGTGCACAGTCTTAGGAAAATTCTTGTCCAAAATTCAATCATGCGAAGAAGATATTTTTAAGACACATCTGGCTCAAATTTTTTTACTCGAATTAAATGAATTTAAAAGATAAAACACTATCATACACTCCACAAATTTTCCTATGTAAAGTTTTGCAAAGAGCCGATTCAGCTGCCAAAGATGCTAATTTTTTTCAATAATTATTCATTTAAGTATTAAAATTAAAGCAAACGATAAAGTATTGAAGTTGACAATAAAATTCTTTTCATATATCAAAATTAAAGCAAACGACAAATTAGTAAACTGAATATATCTTAAGCTAAATATAGTTATTACTGGCGTAAATAAAAAAAAAATAAAATTTTAAAAAATCTTTACGTATTAATTTTCATTCTTTACATTAATACTTCAATCAGGCTACAAAAATTCAAACTTCAACTATTGTGAATCATTTGAAAGAAATCAAATTAGATCAAACATATCACGTATATTCAACACTTTGGTTTTGGTTTTATTAATGCCGCACAGAAACAGCACGAGAGCTATTGGCGACGGATCTCATAATTTTTAATCTCGGTCAAGTGATGAGGATGATACCTGGGCTAGTACTTCCTTTTCCTAACTTGCTTGCCGCGCCAAAGGGAGGACTTTGAGCCTTGACAAATTTAACGTTCTACAGCCCCGGCTACGAAACGTGGCTTCAGGTCTCGAACCCACGATTCAACTAAATTAACCGGCTACAACTCCGTGACTATGATCACAAGGCTACCACAGGCCTACACTTTATTTTAAAAAGTTGTCAGGGAAGATATTCTGTGGTTGTACGAAAAAAAAGAAAAAAAAACCCTTAGTGGCTAAAATAAAAAAAAAAAAAAAAAAAAAAAAAAAATAAGAATTTTGACTTTTTATCATGAGTTACAATTCACTGTTTTGACCAAGATGGTGCATTTTATTCATATTAAAGGCAAAATGGCATGTTTTTTGTTTTTTTTTTATCATCATGAATACTGAGAAGATATAGCTACAAGTTCAAATATGCCGTGATATATATATATATATATATATATATATATATATATATATATATATA